>CAKNXH010057311.1:8454-26908 GCA_932178445.1 Andricus quercusramuli
AAATTTACGAAAGTCACGTACGATTGAAATTTACGAAAGTCACGTACAATTAAAAAGTTCACAAGATTCGTATGAATCAAGGAATGTTCGCATGAGTAATGCTTGATAGTCACGTACTAATTTGCATTCAACAATTATGTTTTATGCCTCAATTTTATGTATTGAACTTATCCCGTTTTCCATTATATTGATTTGGGTATTGATTATCGATGATACGTTCTGTTACTCTTCTCTTGTCCTTTTCCGACCAATTTCTTAATTCTAAATAATAGTTGTTTACATGTGCAATATATGTGTTTGCAACTATTTCGTTACATTGTGTATTTGTATAATTATTCGATTATAATTAGTTTATGTACTGCAATGGTACATAATTAACTTATCTTACTTGGAAGATATAGCATAAGGCTCTACGTTAATTTAATTATCCTAGCAGGTCGGTATGCTCATGGAATTACCTCGCTAATTAGCTCGCGCTTTCCTTGTTATCGACCGTCGTTCATTTATCATTCGTCATGCGTGGGTAATTAGTTGCGGCTGACTGCTTGAGTCATTACCTACTGTGGTACGTTTACCATTTCGGTGTTACTACACATTTAAATTTTTTTTAAAAATATTTTGGGGATGTAACAGCAGTAGTACTCCATTCATTTTAAGTGGTTTCATGGATGAAGGACGAGCTTAAATCCCTTGATATCAGGTCACAAAAGGTTATGCACATGAACAAAAAGAAGCACCTTAAGTCTTCTGCTCCACGACTCTACATCTCATGCCGTCAAGGTGGTCGCGAAATACTAAATCCTGAATGTCTTCACAACAGGCTTATTTTGGGTACAGCACACATAGCTGTAAATGGATGAAAACCTCTTCTTAAAATAGCCAGAAAGGACGAAGACGTGGGCAAAGGAGTGGTTTTCGACAAAATAAGCGGAGGAGGCTGCTAAAACATTTGGCATGACTTCAGTATCAGGGGTGAGCAAAATGCATCAAATCTTTTCCATCTCGAGTACTCACTCCTGAAGGACCGGATTAAGAAAGCTCAGGAGGAGAACTTCCGCGAACAGCTCCTCGCGAAGATGATGCACAGCATTTTCCACAAAAATTTGGAAGATCATTGATGTCGTATGACCTAACGTTTGCTTTCCTTAGATCACCGGGATTGAAGTCGGACATGAAGGGTTTTATTTTGGCGTGTCAAGACGGTGTCATTTCCACTTTATCACACCATAGCCACACTTTGAGCCAAGAGATTCCCGATGATAGCTGCAGAGCATTTGCGACAACTATTGAGTTGTCGAACTGATATGGGAACGGCGTACATCCTAAGATGACTCCGCCAAACGCTCCTAGGGAAATAGAGTCAATTGTCGAAAATGAGAAGTGCCGCACATACTAGAACTTCATATTCTCGACAATTGTTTCTGTTGCGCACTCGAGGTCTAACATACTTTTCTTTGAATCAGAAAAATAAATCATGCTCGTTATTTCATTTTCGGCACCAGCTGACAAAAACATTTCAGCCAAGGAGAGTGAAGAGGAACAGAGGTATAAAGACCCTGTAAAGAAGTTGCGACAGTTGTACATGGAATATTTTGTTAAAGTCGTCTTGATCATCGGTTCTCTTGGAGGTGCCAAGCTTTAACTGGTTAATAGCCTGAAAAGCATCCCTGGGTGTCAAAAAATATTAAGATACTTACGGGAAAAATGCAAAAAGCGGTGGTCCTTGGGTCGCGTCGTGTGCTCAGGGTGCTCGAGACTTCTATCGGATCATGAGGTTTAGTCCATCGCAGACTGTATCCACCCTTCTCACAGTCGTGAAGCGTAGATACGGCTGAAATATCACCGCGATTTCGCCGGGAGTGGGTGCAGTTATTTATAATGGCACCCGCTAACTTCATATACT
Organism: Andricus quercusramuli; assembly: GCA_932178445.1. NCBI lineage: Eukaryota > Metazoa > Arthropoda > Insecta > Hymenoptera > Cynipidae > Andricus > Andricus quercusramuli. Next base: position 10,358 of record CAKNXH010057311.1, read on the forward strand.
CACATAATAATATACTACGTACTTTGGTACGTATTTTGGTACGTTCTTTTTTATGTCCTTTTATGTGTCCACTTTTTCAGGTGGGTGGTGACGTAACAATTGTGAATCCTATTCGATACTGTTTTGGTCCTCGCGTTCTGAATCACACAAGGGTTTCCTATTCAATACTCTAAGAATATCAATTTTCATGAAAATAGTTGAATCTTCAACCAAAACAGATTAAATTTAAACAATGCAGTTATATTTTCAACCATGAAAGATAAAATGTCTACCGAAATTAATTTTCAAAGAAAAAAGGCGAACTTTCAACAACATACATGAACGTTCAACCAAAAATATAATAATAAACTTTCCGATCAAAAACAATCACCTTTCAAACAAAAATAGTTGGATTTTCGTATTATGTTCTATACTAATAACACAGTCCGAATTTAAGTAAAAATATGAAGAAAGGGAAAAGAGGGGAATAGGGGATAGACAGTGAAGCCGGTGATAAGTAAAATAGGAATTTTTATAATTTATAGACTGAAGAATAACAGTTTATATAAGCATTAAGGTTTGTTTCTAACACTTTCAAAATATCAACTTAGAATACAGAAAATTTTATTTCAGAAAATAAAGTTAAGTTTCCACTGCACATTTTTTGATTTTGTACTCCACACTTTTAAATCCTACTGCTTACTAACACATTTTCATTCCTAAAACTAGCTTCATTACGGTTCCATCTGTTTGCAAGTAACACAATTTATATGTATGTTCGTTCCCTGAGTTTATAGAATCTTAGTATGATTTTCGGAATAGGAGGTGATTAGTGAAAGCATATCTTACGATAGCTTAAATGGGGGGGGGGGGGGGGTTTGCAAATTTCAGAAAAACACCTCATATAATATCTGGATGGCCTCTTATAGGGAAATCATTCAAAGCTTATAATAGTTTTCCTTCTAAAATATTTTCTTAGGAGAATAAAATGCAACTTTTTCTATTTGTTTTAAAAAAATACTGAGGCATGGACTAAAGGTTGAAGCCTTGAGAACGATAATGCATTAAATTTGTATTATAATTATCAGTTGCTTGTAACATTTTGATCCGGCTTCGGATCACAGATAATATTAAATATTGGTTTAACATTTTGTTTTCAAATTGCATTAATGGCCTGGAGGAATGTCGTTTACAAATACTATTCTAAAACTCGTTGAGATTGGCGAAGCGCTGCCTATGGGAGTTTCCTGCATTTCATGTAGAGTCATATCTTTAACCGCGCCACTGTCCATGTTTATTTTTACCCGTTTTTGACGGCCAATTTCTGATGAATAAATTCCACGAAGTATTGTATTGTTCTTCCTCAATACTGCAAAGACTTCACCACTAGATGTTAATAATACCACTTGTTCTTCGATTGGCATGGGTAGACGGACATTAAATTTTCCTCTCAATTCAATTGGTTTATTGCGAGGAAAAGTGTATCTTCGAATTTCAAATCGCCGGTTCGGATTCATAATGGGAATAAGGCGAATAAATATAAATTTGTCAGGTCTACATTTAAGCATGGCCAAAGGAGAAAGCCGGGAAGTAGGAGAATTGGACCTGGCACGAAAAGAAGACTCGGCAGGATGAGAAGATCCGACCCGAGAACCCGGAATATGAGGTCTGCCAGGTGAAAGAGACCGTTCAGGAGAATGATGTAAGTCAGAAAAATCAGAGGGTCGACTACGCGGAACACCAGGAATAGGCTCGCCATTGGGTAAGCATTCAAACAGTAAACTCATATCTGCAACATGAAACAGAGAATCACATTTTGGCTGTATATTCTCTTTTGGGAAACTTTTCCGGATCTTAATTTTTTATTTCGACATATTTTTTTCTGGAGTAAATTCTCTATAGATTCTATTATATTCAAATACTGAATGATGAAATAATGTATGATATATTAAATGTTAAAAGTAGAGTTATAGCTGAATATGTTGGACAAATTATCATTTGTGTGAAGCTTGAAATGTGTTGAAATTTATAGTTATATTATGTTATTATATTCACCAATAGAATTGAGGATAACCGCCAAGCACAAGACGAGAGAATAAACCATCCTGATATTTTCTAATTAGAGGAAAGACTGATTTCCGTATTAATAAAGAATTCGATTAACAATGTAACTACTGAATATTTTCGTCCGTCATTGCATTATATAATACAGATATACCATGTTCATATTTATAGTCATCTTATATATAAAGTCATTTATAGTCATGTTAAATTTCCTATAGTCATCATTCCACAGTTTATAGGCGTCAAGCTTGTTTTTAGATATTTACATTTCATCAGAGTCAGTTTCGAGGAAAAAATGTAATTACTGAATTAGTGTAAACTGACATCATCACTTATATGATCTTTTACGTTAAATCGAAATCCGTCTTCTACAGTCAAAATTGACATAGTGTCTACTACAACGGTCCATTTGAAGTTTTGGAATACTGATATGAATGATATGTAAACGCAGGATGTCTACCCGACAAGCAGTTTCAAATTCCTGTTCATTTATGAGACTTCAAGAGATATCCAAACATTTTAAAATATTCCAAACATTTTTAATTTGGAACAGCCAAATTTGGAAATGAAATTATTATTCTGGTTTGGAATATAAGATAATTTTTCGTCATAAGAATTACGGTCCTACTCAGGAAAAAAAATTCTGTATATAGCTTAATTATTATTTGTACATCAAAACCCAATACTTTTATTTACATATAAAAAAACTGTCAACTGAAGCAATTAAAATTTTAGAGTAGGATCAAAAATTACATATTTTAGACTGAAACATTTTTCCATTTTTGATACTCGAACTACAATTCAATTTAAAAATCATTACGTAATTTATATTTACGGTTGATAAGCTCAGAACGCTCCTTATAAAAATTTTCCATTTAAAACGCTCTTATTTTTTTATTTCTTAGTCTTTAAAACTGTAATAAAATTGTATTTTAATATTCTATCAATTGAAAATGCATGCTTAAAAATGAAAATCTAAAATGAAACATTTTTATAATAAAGGATTTTAGAATACAGCATTTAAACTGAATGATTTAATAAGCAAGAAAGATTTTTTAAGGAAGAAGAATAATTTTTATCCGCCTCGTGATGAAAATTATCTGCTTTCAGATAATTGTAGTTTTCAATTGTTTGCAGCGTTTTTATCCTACTTCAGATAAATAATATTTGGGGATTTACCGTGATCCTATTACAGAACGAAATTTTAACATGCAAAATTGGCTATAAGTTCGTGCTGTATTTGCTTGAACTTATAAAGTTCTAGCCTGTCAAGTCTCTATACCTTCCAAATCTAAATCTACAATATAAATAATAATTTAAATAGTAATTCCTAATTTCAATTAAATTAAATAAATTTCAATTTTCAATATTCAAAATTGCACCATTTTCAACTGTAAACGTTCCAAATTGAGAAATCTTCTATTGTAAATATTATAATTTTAAGAATTTAAGATAGCAAATCGTCAAGATTGAAGAATTTTCAATCGAAAATCTATAAAATTTAATAAATTTTAATTATAAATCTTCAATACTTAATAATTTTCAATTTTGAGTCTTCAAAATTAAATTATTCAAAAAAATTTTTAATTGCATCATTTTGAACTACAAAAATTCAAAATTAATAAATCTTCAATGGTACATGTTGTAAATTAAAGAATTAAAAATTGCAAATGATTCAAACTAAGGTATTTCCAATTGTAAATCTTCAACATGGAACGGTTTCAAAAAAATCTCCGAAATTAGACACCTTCAAAATATAAATCTTCAAAATAAAATAATAATTTGTAATTTAAATAAAATTGAATAAATTTCAATTCTAAATATTTAAAATTGTACCATTTTGAACTATAAACTTTTCAAATGGATCAATATTCAACTGTAAATATTATAATTTGAAGAATTTAGAATTGCGAATCGTTAAAATTGAAGAATTTTCAATCGAAAATCTTGAAAAGGGAATAGATTTTAATTATAAATCTTTATTACTCAATAATTTTCAACTTTAATTCTTCAAAATTGAACTATTAAAGGAAGGCATTTAAATTTGTACCATTTTGAACTATAAATGTTCCAAACGGATCAATATTTAATTTTAAATATTATAATTTGAAGAATTTAGAATTGCAAATCATTAAAATTGAGAAATTTTCAATCGAAAATCTATAAAATGGAATAAATTTTAATTATAAATCTTCATTACTCAATAATTTTCAATTTTCATTCTTAAAAATTGAAATATTAAAAAAAAGACATTCAAAACTCACCATTTCGCATTCATACAAGCATTCAAAATTAATGAATCTTCAATTGTCAATTTTGTATATTAAAGAATTTAGAATTGAAAATCGTTGAAATTAAGGAATTTTTAATGGTAAATATTTAAAATGGAGCTATTCCAAAAAAATATCCGAAATTATATAACTTCGAAATATAAATCTTCAAAATGAAATAAATATTTGTAATTTCAATAAAATTGAGTAAATTTCAATTAAAAAAATTTTCAATTGCATTATTTTGATCTATGAACATTCCAAATGTATTAATCTTCAATTGTAAATCGTAAAAATTGAAGAATCTTAAATTTCAAATCATTGAAATTCAAGAATTTTCAATTAAGAATTTTCAAAATTTAATACTTTTCAAATTTTTAAGTTTTGCAATTTAAATTTCTGTAATGTTGATGATTTTCGTTAGAAATTTCTTCAAATTGGAAGATTTATAACAGAAAACTTGACTTTTTATATTTATAATAATGAACATTGAAGAATTTTTATTTATACATTTTTATAATTGAAAAGCTTTCTATTCCTAATTTAAAAAATGGAAAATCATTAGTATTGCAGAAGTATCAATTTAAAATCTTCAGAATGGATAAATTAAAAAAAAAGTTCAAAATTGCATACTTTTAAAATATAATTTTCGAACATTGAATAATTTGTAATTCTATATTTTCCTAAATCAAGAATTTTCAATTGTTAAATTGTAGGAGTTTAACTTGTATTTCTTTAGAATTGAAGAGTTTTTGATTTGGAAAATTTGTTTTAAAAATTATGCTAGTTTCAAGTTATTCAATTAAAAATTGAGTTGCAGAATCGACAAAAAATAAGCGTAATTAAAAAAATATTGTTAGATTTCAAGAAAATGAAGGGGGATGTTTTTTGCTCGAGGGGCATGTTCCATTAACTGTAGACGGTAATAAAAAATCTAATGTTAAATTGAAATAAAAAGTTTTTATTCTTGAAAATTTACAGTAAAAAATTAAAAAAGTTTCAAGTTTAAATTAGAAATTAACATTGGAAATTTATAAATTTGATATAGAAGAATTTTGATTTTTCACTTCAGGCTTTAAAATTTATGGACTGAAAATTTTGGGCAGTTTCATTTTTCATCAGAAATTCGAAATGTCGAGAATTTTCATTTTTCAGAAAACTTCTGTTTCAGTAAGTATTTTTTCGGCAAACTAAATATTGACCACGTTTTTTCCATGGCCAGCACAAGCTCAGATTTAGAAATGAGGCAATATTAGAAATTAAGTTATGATTTATGAAAGCAAAATTGTTCTTCGTTTGCAGGAATGAGATTGAATTTGTCGTGTTAAATTTTGAGAATAATAGTACTAGATAGATTATTTTAGGGAATTAGAAATTGATCAAATGTAAAGGGTTATTACCTAGTAGGTTAGAGTAGATACCTGGAGTTGAAAGGTAAGGAGGAAAATGACGTCCTACAATGATTCATGAATCACCGAGTTTATTTTATTGAAGAAAATCCGGCAGGGAAAAACACTGCCGCCGACTCCAATCGTTCGCAACACACACCATGCCACCTGCATCACCCTACTGGGTCAAGCTGACCACACTCATCCACGGTCGCGTCACACTACACAGCATTACGGGGCCCACTCGGATAAAATTACAGACTCCCGAAATTAATCTCAACCAAAAAGGAGTATTGTCGAGATATCAGGCCATGCCGGGCCTGATACCGGTCAAAACACAAGGGAGCATCCATCTTGTGCCAGCCGGCATTCCGCATACCGGTACGGCCCAAATTCCACGGGCTGGAGTCCCGGAAATCACGTTAAAGAGGGCAGCACCGACTGAACGGAGAATTTGGCGCGAGCGGGAAGGAACCGCCGAACCGGCAAGCGGAGAGGACGCAGGAGTTCAGTTTTCGTGTCGGCCATCGACCTTTCGTCGAGATTTTCGAATTGTGGCTTACCATTTTTGAACGAGTCCATAAAGATTTTCCCGCACTGGCTTTGAATTAAGGACGCGTGGATTCAAGAATCAAGGTATGCGTTGCCATTCACTATTACCTTTCTCCAGGTTTTTTTTGTAGGTTCTCGAGACTGGACATGTGTGGAGTGAAAATTTTGTTTGTTAATATGGGCATAATAATTATTTTTCGCGCCTAATTACGTTTACCTGGGTCTAAAGGTTCAGGCTGACGCCATGTCGACTTCAAGAGACTCTTATTATTAAATTATTTCGATCTAGGCTAAGCAAATTTTAGTGTGTCGATTTAAATTATGCGAGTTGATGGAACGCGAATTGCTGATCACGGTTTTGGGGTCTAAAACTCCTTTGTAAATTTAATCGTTAAATTCTTTGTACAATTGTCCCTCCAACTTGAATTAAACTGTACAATGTAATTTCTTTTAATATTAACTTTCCAAGTACTTTTCTCGCCCTGACGAATCCCTCTTCTTGAGCTAGCTTAAGTTAGTCTGTTTTAATTTAGTCTAATTAATATTTACAATTTCTGGAATAATTTTGGAGTGACGCCGAGTAGGTGTTTGGTGCCTGACAGCACGGTAAATGTAAATTTAAAATTACTTTTCTGTACCGGCGTTGGCGCGGCCATTTAGGCAACGGTTCCCAGCTTACATTTCTGGGAGGCTGGGAAAAGAGTTACAGTGAAATAAAATTAGGGAAATATTCATGCGCCTCTATTGAAAAAGTCTATAAATCTTGAAATTACAAATGATCTAAATAACCATTTATTCAACATTCGATCAAACATTTTGGATATTGATGTACGTTTTGTACTGTTTCAGAACGACAGGCTTGATGCCTATAAGCTATGAGATAACGAATTTAGTATATAAACACCAATCAGATACCAGAACAATCATTAGTTGGCAAAATTCTTCAACAATAAGTCATTTATTTCATTATCTACTGGAAAAAATGAAGATCGCTGATACTGTAGTCTTCATCTTCATAGTAATCTTTAATTCTATTGGTGAATACAAATTATTCAATTTAATTTAGTCAAACTGCTCATTAATCAAATTAATATTGAATGACTTTATTTCATAATTAGTTACATTTATTGAGTTAATAAATGAGCCAAAAACCTTCAGCAGAATTATCAAAACTTGGCGAGATTATTATTATAAGAAAGGAACAAATCCAATTTTGACAGAAACAATGCAAATTAGTATTACGTAAAAATGTTCAAAAAAGGTAAAAAAACAATTCTTCAAGTCACATCAATTTTAAACAAAATAGCTGAATTTTCATATGAAAGACAATAAATTTTCAACTAAATTGTTGAACTTTTATTTTTAAAAATGTTGATAAAATAGTTTGACTTTCAAACAAAGAGTTAAATTTTCAACAATAATGATGAATTTCCATCAAAGGAATGATTTTTTTTATATTAGAGCAAGTTTCAACTAAGTTACAAGATAAAAAAGGATGAATTTCCAACAGAGAAAATTAATTCTCTAAAAAAAAAATATTTTGTTGAGCAACATCCATTTTTTATTTATTTCTTTTTGTTTCTTTTTTGCTTCATATTTTTTTCTTTTCATTCTTTCTTTAATTTTTCTTCAAAACTTTTTATTTCTTCTTCTTCTATGTTCTAACTTATTTTTCATTTGAAAAAAGGAGGATCGGGATTTGAAGATTACTTTCTTTTTCTCTCCACTTTTTTTTCTTTTTCAAAAATTGGAATCGAAACATTTAAGAATGTGTTACTCAAGTTTGATTATTGAAGTTTTGGTTTTTTATTTCCAATAATTTCGTGTAAGTTCAGTTAACAGGATTAGTTTTCAACAAAAAGAATCTTCAGAAAATAGTTTAATTTTCAATAAATAAACAAAATTAAAATATGTTGCAAAAAATTGTAACTTTGATCCGAATCGTTAATATTCAAACAAACAGTGGAATTTTCCACCAAAAAAGACGACATTTTAACTAAATACGGAAATTTTCCACAAAATATTTGACTTTTTAACCGACATAGTGAATCTTCAACCAAAAAATGAATTTGTAACAACGAGTTTGAATTTTCAACCAAACAAGGAAAAAGTTAAAATACGAAAAAAAAACTAAAAAATGTTAACAAACACGTTCAACTTTCAACAAAGTATTTGAATTTTTTTACCCAAAAAGACGAATTTTCCACCAAACAGTTCAATTTAAAACAAATATGATGAATTTTCAAAAAAAAAAAATGAATTTTTAATAATAGAGTTGAATTTTCAACCAAGAAAGAAACAGTATCAAAATATGAAGAAAAAAAATTGACGACATTTTAACAAAAGAGTTCAATTTTCTACAAAATAGTTGAATTTTCTACACTAAGAAAGATGATTGAAAAAGAATACAGGAATTTGTCAACCAAAGGCGTAGTTGAATTTTTAGCAACTACACAAAAAAATATGAATTTGTAGCAACATAGTTGAATTTTCCACCAAACAGGAAGAAAAATATAAAGAACAACAGATTAATTGTCAACAAAATACTTGAATTTTTCACCAGAAAATACGAATTTTTCACAAAATACGTCAATTTTCTATAAAAATTATGAATCTTCAATTTTAACGATTTTTTCTTTGAAATTCTCCAATTTATAAGACTAAAAATTGACGTTCAATGTTTAAAGTTTAAAATGATGTAGTTTGGAATGTTTTTTTCTTGAATAGTTTATTTCCGAAGACTCACAATTGAGAATTCATCAATTTTAACGATTTGCAAATTAACATTCTCCATACGTGCGGGGCCAATTGTTACATGCTTAACCCCCCCCCCCCCCTCCAGGTCCTTTGGATAACAAATCTAAAAGATTTAAAGGAAATTTATTTCACGCAGAAAGATTAAAAAAAATCTTACAATGAATAATTTAAAATGATGTTCAAAATGAAGATAAAAAAAATTATTATTTCTGTCTTCTGATAACTGATAAAAGTTAGGAAATTTTTTGCCTTCATCTGCGTTCAAAACGAATGAAAAAGAATAAACAGAATTTATTTTGACACGTAAAACGCTACATACCTTAATATTTCACAATAAAAATAATTTTTATCACTCATACGCGGAGAAAAAATTCTGTATTATTTTATTTAAATCAAAAATTAAACAAAAATAATGTTTGTGTAGTATTTTGACCAGTTAGTAAATATTTATAAAAATTGGAAAGGATTTACAAAATTCCGGCTTAATAAACGACTGATTTTACAATGAAAAGATAACTTTTTTGGATTCATCTAGAATCTAGATCAACATTGATTTTCAAAAAGTTTCAAAATGTTTTACCTGAATCTTTTTAATTTTCAATTAGAGTAGTAAGCTATGTTTCTTTTCTTTGATAAGTAAAGTACAGTTTTGAAAATTGAATTTTTAATTATAACAAATAAAATTTTTTTTTTAGAATTATGAATAATAATACATTTTTTTTTGAAATTATGAATAATAAGGAAATTTCGAATAGTAGAAAGACACGTAGTTTATGATTTAATATTATTTTACCTTGAAAAGCTCACATTATTTTGTGACTCAAGAAGTACAGAGATTAAAAATAATTATTTTTTTGAATTATAATTATTATAATTAAAATAAAATATATATTAAAATTGAATCAATTTGGTTTTTAGCCTTCAAAATTGAATAATTTAAAAATTTTAATTATTTAAAATAAATTATTTTAAAAAATTTTTTCAAAATTGCATCAGTTCAAATTGTACAAATGTCAAAATATTGACTCTTCAATTAGTTTCAAATCGATCAAATTGATCAGTTTTTAATTGTAAATCTCAAAAATGGAAGAATTTTTGATAGGATTTTAAATTGCAAATCCTTAAAATTGAAGAATTTTTAATGTAAATTTTCAGACTTGAAGTATAAAGAAAAGAAACGTTCAAAATCACATCAGTTTAAACTTTATATAATTTTCTATTTTGAATGTTCAAAATTAAAATATTTAAAGGAGACACCTTGAAACTTTCATCATTTTAAATGATGAAATGAATCTCCAATTATAAATCTTATAAACTGAAGAAATTAAAATTTCAGTGAAATTGAATAAATTTCGATTTTAAATCTTTAAAATTGAATGATTTACAAGTTTTCAATTGTAAATCTCCAAAATAGAAGAATATTCGAGAGAATTTTCGATAGTAAATTTTCAGAATTAAATCATTAAAAAAAACTTTTAAAATAATATAATTTTAAACTTTGAATAATTATGAATTTTTAATGTTAAAAATTGAACTATTCAAAGAAGAAACATTGAAATCTGATTCACGTTATACTATGAATATTCCAAAATCAATTAATCTTGAATTGTAAATCTCATAAATAAAAGAAATTAAAATGTCAATAAAATTGAATAAACTTCAATTTTGAATCTTCAAAAATGAATGATTTACCAGTTTTTAATTGTAAATATCGAGAATGGAAGAATTTTCGATAGCAAATCTTCAGCATTAAATTATTAAAAAAAAACGTTTAAAAACAACATTTTACACTTCAAATAATTATGAATTTTCAATGTTCAAAATGGAACCATTCAAAGAAAAAAATTGAATCACTTTAAACTACGAATGTTTGAAAATTAATGAATCTTCACCTGTAAATCTTATAAATAAAAGAAATTAAAATGTCAATGTAATCGAATAAATTTCAATTTTAAATCTTCAAAATGGAATGGCTTACCAGTTTTTAATGGTAAATCTCCAGAATGGAAGAATTTTCTATAGTAAATCTTCAGAATTACATTATTAAAAAGGGAAAAAAGACATTTAAAATAACATTATTTTAGACTATACATAATTATGAATTTTGAATGTTCAAAATGGAACTATTTGAAGAAGCAACGTTGAAATTTGCACCACTTTAAACTGTGAACATTCTATCATTAATGAACCTTCAATTATATATCTTATAAATCAAAGAATTTAAAATTTCGATAAAATTGAATAAGTTTCGATTTTAAATCTTCAAAATTAAATGATTGAAAATGAAATATTCCAATATTTTTTTCCAAAATTGTCGGTATATGGGTATATAGGTTTGAGGTATACATGTTTTAGATTCATCTGGAATTCTCGTGTTATTCATTTAAATGACACGTCATTCCGCAACACTGCTCCGGTCAGGTTGCTGATCAATCTCTCTAGCGATCACCCAAGTGAAGAGCCTCACAAAATTGTTATGTGTGGTTTCCCGCTTGGGCCCATTAGTATCCCAGGTCTTGTTTCAGGTATCATTCACTCCACTGTTACTCTGCTAACAAACTATATGTCGCCATACCTTTCTGGCCTGGCATACTACTCTAGCTTCCTTCACGCCCATGCATTTTTTCATGCAAGCTCTTGTGTTTCTATGGCTTCTTATGCCTCTTCGGATTAGCATCATTTTGAATTATAAACATTCCAAATTAATGAATCTTTAACTGTATATCGTCCAAATCTTTCTTTTCCAATCAACTTTTCTCTATCTCTTCTTATCCTCGATTTATCCGCGTAAATCTTTTTTTCTATCTTTTTGTTTATATGAATTCACGTCTTTCTTTTCCAATCTCCTTTTCTCCATCCCATCCTGTCCTGCTTCTATCAACGTCAATCTTTTCCTATCTCTCAATCAATCTATACTTCCTTCATCTTTTCCAATCTCATTTTCCCTATCTCTTCTTATCCTCGATCTATCCACGTCAATCTCTTTCTATCTATTTTTCAATCTGAATTCACGTCTATCTTTTTCAATACCTTCTTCTCTATCTCATCCTATCCTTCATCCAGCCACATCAATATTTTCCTATCCCTAAATTAATCTACATTCCCATCTATATTTTTCAATATTCTCTTCCCTACCTCATTGTATCACAAGTCTATCAACGCCAATCTTTTTCTATCTATGTTTCAATCTAAATTCTCGTTTATCTTTTACAATACCCTCTTCTCTCTCACACCTTTTCCTTTGTCTACCCACCCCAATCTTTTTCTATCCCCTTGTCAATCTAAATTCACGTCTATCTTTTTCAATATCCTTTTCCCTATCTCATTGTATCATACATCTATCAACGTCTATCTTCTTCTAATTACTTTTCAATCTGAATTCACGTCTATCTTTCTCAATAACCTCTCCTCTATATCGTCCTATCCTTTATCTATCCACGTCAATATTTTTCTATCTCTGAATTAATCTAAATTTCCCTCAATTTTTTTCAATCTACTCTTCCCTATATATATCTATCAACGTCTATCTTTTTCTATCTATTTTTCAAAATGAATTCACATCTATCTGTTTCAATATCCTCTTCTCTATCTCATCCTATCCTTCATCTGTCCACGTCAATCTTTTTCCATATCTCTATCAATCTGAAATTCCGTTAATCTTTTTTAACCCCCTCTTATTTCATCTATTCTTGTCCTTCATCTATACTCGTCAATATTTTTGCATCTCTCTTTCAATATAAATTCTCGTCTATCTTTCCTAATCTCCTCTTCCTTATATCATATCTATAATTTTCTATCTATTTTTTGATCTAAATTCACGTTTATCTTTATCCATCTCTGTCACATCTCATCCTGTATCTATTAAAGTCAACGTTTTTCTATCTCTGTGCATTTATATAGACAAAAAGACAGAAAAAGATTGATGCGGATAGATCAAGGATAAAAAGAGATAGGGAAAAAGAGATTGAAAAAGATAAAGGGAGTTTAGATTAATTAAGAGATAGAAAAAGATTGACGTTGATGGAAGCAGGATAGCATGAGATAGAGAAAAGGAGATTGGAAAAGAAAGACGTGAATTTATATAGACAAAAAGATAGAAAAAGATTGACGTGGATAGATCGAGGATAAGAAGATATAAGGAAAAGGAGATTGACAAAGATAACGGTAGTTTGGATTGTTCGAGAGACAGAAAAAGATTGACTTTGATAGAAGTTGGATAGGATGAGATAGAGAAAAGGAGATTGGGAAAGAATGACGTGAATTTATATAGGCAAAAAGATAGAAAAAGATTTACGCGGATAGATCGACGATAAGAAGAGGTAGGGAAAAGGAGATTGAAAAAGATAAAGGGAGTTAAGATTAATTAAGAGATAGAAAAAGATTGACGTTGATGGAAGCAGGATAGGATGAGAAAGAGAAAAGGAGATCGGAAAAGAAAGATGAGAATTTATATAGACCAAATAATAGAAAAAGATTTACGCGAATAGATCAAGGATAAGAAGAGATAGGGAAAAGGAGATTGAGAAAGATAACAGGATAACAAGAGATAGAAAAAGATTGACGTGTACAGATAAAGTATGGGATGAGATAGAAAAGAAAGCATTAAAAAAGATAGACGCGAATTTAGATTGACAAAGAGATAGAATGGGATACATTTTCTCTATCTATTTCGATCATAAAGATTCAAAATGATTCAAAAGGATAGGATCTCTATCTTTTTACTTCCAACAGGGTCGGACGTAAAACGCGCCGCTCCCCAAGAGCTAAAAGACGGTTAACAATTATTTTCTAGAATAGTATATTATGCACCTAGGGGGATTAATTATAACCTAATTTATGGTCATTTTAGAGGTGATTTATGGTAACTTACCATACATTACCCAAAACTAATTTTTGTTTGATTTCCATAAATTCCGGAAATGTAAAAAATTTTCCCGTGAATTATAGTAATTTTAGAGGTTACCATTAATTACCCAAAATTCATTCTTAAAAATTTCCATGAAATTCACGGTAATTTTGCAGGTAAATATGGTAACTTACCCAGAATTCATTTTCAAACATTTCCATAAATTTCCGGAAATTTATAAAAATTCCGGTAATTAATTATATTTTTCAGGTAAATATGGTAACTAACCATGTATTACGGGGGTAATGCCGAGGAGGGAAATTGGGAGATTGGGAAGCCGAGAGACGGGTAGAGACACAATCAAACAAGGAATATTAAAATTAGAGCATGGTTTATTAAGCCACTTACATTCGGTGATAGTGCAACGGCGGCGTCGCTGAGAGCTGCGATGATAAGAGCGGCGATAATGCGACGGCGGCGTCGCTGGGCAGGCAGGCGACGGGTATCAGCCTGGACGACACCCCTGGTCAGGTAGATCACGGGGATCAGATTAAGCGCGGTTACCAAACGAGTAAAGGGTAGAGGCCGAAATGAGACGATGGTGGCACACACCGTAGACTCCTCCCCAAGCACAACGTAAAGAACGACACCAACGAGAGCGGTTTTCACAAGGGCGGTTGAGCCAAGCCTGATCTGATCCGCTACCTAGCGGTGGCTCGGGACTTCGGGTCCCCTCGGGGGATTCCGTTCCGACTCGTGTGCGGTCCGGCAACCCTTTCGTGCAGGGTCGTACTGAGTCCCGCATTATGGTAACAGTTATGTTACACATGGAATACCCAAAATTCATTTGTACACATTTCCATAAATGTCCATAAATTCATGGAGAATTTCGGTAATTCACGGTAACTTTACAGGTATATATGATAACTTTCCATAAATAACCGCAAAAGTCTATTAACTGCAACCAAAAATTCCTCTCAGTTTTTACCGTGAGTGGGCTGATAATCATAAAATGCAAGCTCATAGATGCATATTCTTCATTATTCATCTCTGACGTCACTTTTCAGTCCCTAGGGAGTAAAAAGTAGAGCTTCAGCCCCGCTTCATAGGCGTCGAGAAGGGCTGAAATCATGCATGTGTCATAACAAATTATTTATGAAAGATAAATATCTTTTAAGGACGAGCTTGATGCCTATAGTCTACGAGATAACGAATAAAGTACAATATATAAAGTCGAATTAAGAACAAGAATATTCATTACTCAATTACCAAATTCTTCAATAATAATTTCATTAATTTTTCATCTGCTTGGAGAAAATGAAGATTTTTTATTTTCTACTTTTCATCTTGGTGGTCATCTGTAATTCTATTGGCGAATTCAAAAATAAGTATCTAAATATAATTAAAAATTACTTAATTTATTTAAATCAATAATTATTTGAGGAATCCATGAAATTATTATTATGTTATTTAACAATTTGAGCAACTTTATTATTGACTAAATAAACCAACATTTGCGCTTTTGAAAATCCTACTAATTAGCATTTAAACAATTCTTGATAGACTTTTTCGAAACTTTTAACAAGTTAATTTATTTTGCATTTTTTATTGTAGAAAATTATTTTTTGTGTATTTAATTTAGAGATCTAAAAACATTTCAAATGATTTCCTAAAATTTCGGAGAAGAATGTAGAAAATTTCAAAGCAAGTTTGTTCAATTTTGCAGGATGAACAAATGACAGAACAAATTTGAATAATTTTGAATGGTACTTAAAAGTTCTCAAAGCTTGCAACGAAAATTTTACTTGAAACAAAATAATTTTTTATTCTACAACATTTATCTTAAGAGAATACTCAAAAAATTAGAAACATTCCATAAATTGAAAAAAAGAATCTGAAATATTTTTAAACAATTTTAGGAATTTTCAAGAGATGACAAATATTTTAAGTTTTAAAAGATTTTCAAAAATTTACAAAATATTCCCAAAGCTTTCCAAAGATTTGCACTAGGCAAACTGACCTAAACGCTCAACTTCTCAGCTGAAGAAATGATAGCAGTATTGATAAGGTGGAACGGCCTGCGCGCGCACCGTGCGCTGGCCATCACGCTGGACAAATTTTGCAATTGGTTGTAATCTGGCGCGCGATTCAAAATGGAATTAAATTAATTCGATTTAGAATCGCGCGCGTAAAATTTTGACCAATGCAGCTTCTACTGTTGGATCAGGCATCCGGTGGCTTCAGATTGGTTGTGATAATTCTTGCGACCGATCAGAAACTAGCAGTTCCCTTAATTTCCGTGCGTGGAATACAGCATACAAACACTTTCCTTCAAAGTATGCTTGATGGTCAACATTCCCGCACAACATTTTGAGCGGGAATGTTATGATTCCTGCACACTTTGACTTCAGCAAGAATCGGCCATTTTCATTTTCATTATAAGCTGTAAATAATGCAGTTCAAAGTGCTCGAATCAAATTCTGGTGAAGCAGAAGCCCATTAAGCCACCAAGGACAGTCTTAAATCGTGGCACGAGAAGGTTGGGCACCAGAATATCAAATTCGTGAAGGAATATTTGAAGAAACCAGGCATTGAGGTAAACGATAGAGAAGAGTTCTTTTGCGAAGGATTTGTTTTTGGTAAGTCTCAGGGCGCAGTCCCATGGAGGTAGATTAGTAGAATAGTGGAACAGTTT
>CAKNXH010057311.1:27308-40816 GCA_932178445.1 Andricus quercusramuli
CCAAAACTAAAAAGGAGGAAAAATCACAATTTTTCGAGTTTCAAGAAAAGATTAAGATTGAACGTCCGTGTGGTTTTACAAATAATCATCCGGAAAGCACACTCATATTGGCAATCCACATTGACGATGGCTTGATAGCAACATCAAGTCAAGCAACAGCAGACGAACTGTTACTTGAATTAAAAAGAGAATCCGATATAACCACTGGCGACTTGAATTTGTTTCTTGGTTTACAGATAGATCGATACGAGGATGCTTCCATTTTCCTTCATCAATCCGGATAAGCAAATAAGGTCTCAACTCGCTTCAGTCTAACCCAAGCACTCCCAGTGGCCATTCCTATGGATAAGCATCAGGAGCTGAGTATATTTGTACATGGCAGACAGGAGTCCGGAGGAGTACGAGCGCCATACAGAGAAGCCATTGGATCCTTAATGTATCAGGCTACGTTTTAAGGTAGGGGAAGCACCATTTTTTGGTGCTTACAAAAGCAAAAGGTAGTCATTCGCGTTATCTGCTACAGAGTCAGAATGTATAGCAGCAGCGCAAGCAATTGAAGAAATAATTTGGGCGAATCGTTTAATGTCTGAAATTGCTGGATGCGAAATTCAAAAACCAAAAATGTTCCTTGATAATCAGGGCGCCATTAAACTTTTAAAAAACCCAAATTATTGAATATTAAGCCAAGAGTATATTTTTTTTTAGGATACTAATGTGCCAAAGCTTTATTTCCAAAGAGAGGTTTATTATTAAACCAAGTAAAAGTCTGTTCAAGGAGCAAGGAGAATGCATATTTTTCAAAACAAAAAAAGGAATCCATGAAAAGTGGGAGTGTTAAGAGTCATGTTTCATGTATTTATTCAGTTTAGAATTTATTTTATGAAAAGCGTTGTCAATAAATTACTTTTGCATCTTAACCATTGGGTGTGAAATAATTTAACCAAATCAAAAACGGCGCCAGAAATTAAAAGTCTGCAGAAATTGACGGGTCAGGCTATAGTTTTCACATAAATTTGAAGAGTTCAAAATTATACCTTTATTTGGAGGGAACTTGTGACAAATAGAACTTTGCGTTCGGAGACCTTGACAAGATTCTGGCTTCATGTCGCTGGAACTATATACTTTCGGCGCATATGTTGTACTTTTGCGTTTTTCACTTCTGAGCACTAATTTTGAATAATACTCTTCTTCCGAAGTTATTTACTTGAAAAACTTTTAGAGATAACCTTGACCTCGAGTATGTTCAGCTTCGGAATCGATATCCGAACTCAAAGTTCTAGTTGTCACAAGTTTTACCAAAACGCTTACAATTTTCTATTTTCAACAATTTAAACATTTTGTGAACGAATTTATGAGGAAATCTTGCATTTGAACTGTTATTATATTGCAATGAAATTATACGATAATAATGCAGAAAACTAAACGATTTTCTTTCTCATGAATTTGATTTTCATGTCAACAGGTTTCTAATACATTTATTTGTGCAATTTATGGACCCTTTTTGATGAGAAACAAAGTATTTTCAGCAAATGTTTGATTAAATCACTATATAGGAAAACTACGTCGTAAATCATATCGGAAAAGACGTTGTATAGTACGTTGTGCGTAATGTACTCTACATTTTCAATATAGTAGAATACAGTAATTTTTTAGCGAAAATTCATTTGAAAAAAATGTATCATCGTATTACAAAAGTACATCTACAAAACTGAATCCAAGCTATAGCTACATTAGGGGAACGACTGTGATCCCTGTAATAATTTTGCTTCTTTAAATCAGCCAGTCAATGCAAAAATTCGACAACGCATATCGGGCAAGTGCAAGAGAAACATCATCATTCACACTTTTGGGGAAGCACATACTCACCTTCAGTTCACGAAAATAGTTCATAGTAAATAGTTGATAAAAAAAAGTTGGATAATCTCATTAGGTTATTAATTAATAACAAAGTTTGAAGTAAAGGGGAAAACCCAGAAAAAAGGGAACGAAGGGGAATAAGGGATAGACTGTGAAGCCGGTGATGAACAAAATAGGAATTTTTATGATGTATATACTGAAGAATAATAGTTTAGATACGCATGAAGGTTTGCTTTTAATACTTTTAAAATATCAACTTAGAGAACTGAAAATTTGTCTTCAGAAAATAAAGCTAATTTTTCACTGCACACTTTTTGATTTTGTTTTTCATATTTTTGAATCTTACTGCGGTTAATATCTAATATTTATCTTCTAATTATTCACAATATTCAGAATTTACTTATATTTACTGCCTCTCTATTATTGTGATTACCAGTTACTTGTAACATTTTGATGCTACTTTGGATGACAGAGAATATTGTATTTCAGTTCTACGTTTTATTTTTATATTGCATTAATGATTCGAAGGAATGTTTTTCTCCAATTCTATTACAAAACTCTTTGAGATTGGTGACGAGCTGCCTATGGGAGATTCCGCGATTTCATCTAGAGTCATATCTTCAACCGAGCCGCTGTCCATGTTTATTTTGACCCGCTTTTGCACGCGAGTTTTTGAGGAATAAATTCCACGAAGTATTGTATTATTCTGCCTTAATACTGCAAATACATCACCACTAGATGTTGATAATACCACTTGTTCCTCAGTTGGCATAGGCACACGCATATTACATGTTCCTCTCAATTGAATTGGTTTATCGCGAGGAAAAGTGTATCTTCGAATTAGGAATCGCCGATTCGGATTCGTTTTTGGAATAAGCCGAAGAAGGCTGAATTGTTGAGGTCTATAATTAAGTATGCGCAAAGAAGAATGTCTGATAGGAGACCTGGACCTGACACGAAGAGAAGACTCGGCAGGTTGAGAAGATGTGACCGGAGAACCCGGATAATGAGGTCTGCCAGGTGGAAGAGACCTTTCAGGAGAATGATGTAAGTCAGGAAAAACAGATGGTCGGCCACGCGGAACACCAGGAATAGGCGCGCCATTAGGTAAGCACTCGAAAAGTGAACTCAAATCTGCAACACGATACAGAGGATTACATTTTGGCTGTATATTCTCTTCTGGCAAGTTTTGTTGGATATTAATTTTTTCTTTCGACATATTTTTTTCTGGAGTAAGTTCTCTAGTCACGTTAAGATCTAGGAGTTATCTAGGTCTAGGTACTGAAGAATTCTAAGTAAATTCCAGTGAATTCAGTTCTTTGTTATAAATAATTTTGGTGTTTTAGAATATACTACTTGGAACCCTTCAGACAATTTATATAGATTCTATTATATTGAAATATTAATTGATGAACTACTGTATAAATATTATATTCACCAATAGAATTGAGGATAACCGCCAAGCAGAAGACGAGAGTACAAACCATCCTAAAATTTTCTAATTAGGGAGAAGACTGATTTCTGTATTAATAAAGAATTCGATTAACAATGTAACTACTGAATATTTTCGTCCGTCATTGCATTATATAATACAGATATACCATGTTCATATCTTATATATAAAGTCAGTTATAGTCACAATAAATTTACCATAGTCATCTTTTCACAGTTTACAGGCGTCGAGCTTGTTTTCAGATATTTACATTGCATTAGTCAGTTTCAAGGAAAAAAGGTAATTACTGAATTAGTTAAAACTGAAATCATTACTTATATAATCTTTTATGTTGAAACAAAATTCTTCTTTTACAGTCAAAACATTTCTTATTTGAAACATCAAAATTTGGAAATAAAATTATAATCCTGGTTTGGAACATAAAATAATTTTTCGTCATAAGAATGACGGTCCTACTTAGGAAAAGAGAATTTTGTAAATAGCTCAAACATCATTTATATATCGGAACCCAACACTTTTATTTACATATGTAAAAACTGTAAAATGAAGCAATTAAAATTGTAGAGTAGGATCAAAAATCACGTATTTTAGATAGAAACATTTTTCTATTTTTGATACTCAAACTACAATTCAATTTAAAAATCATTACGTAATTTATATTTACGGTTGATAAGCTCAGAACGCTCCTTATAAAAATTTTCCATTTAAAACGCTCTTATTTTTCTATTTCTTAGTCTTGAAAACTGTAATAAAATTGTATTTTAATATTCTATCAATTGAAAATGTATGCTTAAAAATGAAAATCTAAAATGGAACATTCTCAAAGCAAAGGATTTTAGAATTCTAATAAACGCTCCGTTTGCTCTGATTGCTGAAACTTAGAACTTTATCTCAAGCGGAAGAGAGAGTTTATTATCAGACGTGTATACTACACGCCAGACGGTTAATTCCGCCACTTTTATTATAGATAATCCTCATGAAATGACATGAAACTTATTTCTAGAGGATAGTGGGTTCTGGAGCCAGGCTTATGTAAAGAAAAGAACAACAAACTAACATAATGAGGGAAAAATTATTTAAAAGTTTTTCATAATTGAATAACTACTGATTCTATCTTCACGCTGGAGACGGTGTTTTTATACGCGAAAATAAATTTAAAAAGGACGCGGACCCAGTGACGCCTGACTCTCGGGACCGAAAGATTGAGTCTTTACACTGACATTTTTTTTTTACATGAATTCACAGAGAAATAAAAAGAAAGACACCGAAATCGTAACCTGACTTAACTATGGAATCTTTAAGATAGCTTCTTGGATGGCTTCCAAATCTCTCTCAGTGAAAGACATTTTCCTTTCAATACTCTTATGCCAGATTCGTAACACTATGTTTACCGTCGAAGCGATCAAGACAGAATGCCGTCCCAGGATTCCACAAGGAAGACAGTCGCCGGTCAGTAAAATGGCTACGCGCACGCGCGAGGAATTGCGATTGGCCAATCCGCCACGCATCGGACCTTCCAATCATTCGTCTTTCAACGATGAGCGTAATTTTAAATCAAAGGTTATTTTTCCAGCGGGATCGCGGACAAAAAATATTTGGCCCCTTTAAAAAAATATAAATTCTAATATAAGTAGCAAAGGATTTCGATAAAAGAGAAATTCAGAATAATAGATTATCTTTGATCCTTCATTGGCCAGTGTCGTTGATCCCAGGATTTCCTTTTTGTGAGCCCGCCAAATTAGTCGATGCCTCACGTGACGTCTCCCAGAGAGCGGGAATAGTCGTTGACCCTAGCTAAGGGGTGTTACCGTGCAAAGTGGATATTCGGATCCTTACGGCGAAGCCAAAAATCTAAACAGACATACAAAATTCCGGTGCCAGTAAAAATTCATAAGAAATGTGGCCCGCTTGTCAAGCATCCCTCTAGGCCCACGGTACAATCAAGGTTTACCCTTCTTCAACATAGGGATCCTGCCTTGACTGGTCAAGGAAAACTAGTGGTATTTAAATTTTCACCACATTACAGAATGAAGCATTGTGAACTGAATGATTTAATAAGGAAGAATGATTTTTTAAGGAAGAAGGATAATTTTTATCCGCCTCGTGATAAAAATTATCTATATACTAATATAATATTTATGAAGCAGCGTATATACGCTGATTTGTATTAGCGATGTACTTATCACTGACTCAAATTTAGAGAGTTCATTAACTGTAGACGGTGATAAAAAATGAAATTTTCAATAAAAAAAAAAAGTTTTTAATATTGGAAATTTACAATGAAAAATTGAACAAGTTTCAAGTTTAAATCAGAAATTGACATTGGAAATTTATTCAGTTACCCACATCTTGAAAATTTAAGAATTTTGAATTGTGAAACCTGGAAGCTGAAGAATCTTAAATTGCAGAGTGTTGATATAGAAGAATTTTTAATTTTCACTTCAGGCTTTAAAATTCATGGACTGAAAATTTTCGGCAGTTTCATTTTTCTTCAGAAATTTGAAATTTCGAGAATTTTTATTTCTCAGAAAACTTCTGTTTCAGTAACTATTTTTTCGGCAAATAGTTGTTCGTAAAAATAAATTGTTTTTTGGTGCAATAAACATAGTGTGAAATAAAATTAGGAAAATATTCATGTGCCTCTATTTAAAAAGTATATAAATCTTAAGATTGAAAATAATCTAAATAACCATTTCTCAAACATTAGATCAAATATTTTGAAGAATGATGTACATACGTTTTTTCACTATTTCAGAACGACAAGCTTGATGCCTATAAGCTACGAGATAACGAATTTAGTATATAAACCCAAATCAGATACCAGAACAATCACTAGTTGGCGAAGTTCTTCAATAATAGTTTATTTATTTCATCATCTACTGGAAACAAAATTAAGATCGCTGATACTGTGGTCTTCATCTTCGTAGTCATCTTTAATTCTATTGGTGAAGACAAAGTATTCAATTTAATTTGAAATTCAAGAATTTTAAATCAGACTACAATCAAATTCAAAATCCCTTTTTAACGTCCAATAATGAAGTAAATATATAGAATTCCTAAAAATAAAACAAGAATTCAACGATAAAATTTGGACAACCACCACAAAATGCTCCTATTGAAATTCCTAAAAAACAAATAAAAAAAATGTGTTTCTCTGGACAAAAATAAAAAAGAGGTAAGATAAATGAGAAGGCAATCAACCAAATCCCCTTCCTTCTCGTTTTTCTTTCTTTTGTCTTTTTCATTTTTATTTTTATAAAATCACAATAAAAAGCATGCAAAGCATTTACCAACGTTTAGAACTGAAATATTTAGGAGTGTATTGCTCAAGTTTGATAATTGCAGTTTTGGTTTTTTATTCGAAGAATTTTGTGCCTGAGCAGAATATTTCAGTTTTTCGCATACTTTCTGTATTTATTTCTTCTCTCTTTCGTTCCTTCTTTGTTTTTGTTTCTTGTCATTCATCTTTTAATTTCTCTAATTCTTCAATTATTTGTCTTCCTCCTTCTTTCATTCTTCTTTTAAAAAAGTGGAAGTAGGGGTTGAGAGAGTTGCCTTCTTTTTCTTTCTTCTTTCTTCTTTCTACTTTTTCTTTCTTTTCAATTTTAATTGAAACATTCAGAAGTACTTTGTTCGAATTGGATCGTTTTATTTCTTTTAATTGTCAAAAATTTCGTGGGTGAGCAGGGTATTCCAATTTTTCACTTTATTCTTTTCTTTCGTTTTTCCTTTCTCTTTTTTTCATCCTTTTCCTTCGTTTCTTCTTTTTTTTTCTTTTGATCCTTTTCCTCATTCTTCTTCAATGTTTCATTTTCTTCTTTCATTCTTTTTCATTATGAAAAATTTTTTTAGCTAGAGCCAACAAACACCCCGCGAATGGGGTGAAAGTGAGATTAAGCAACGAGCATAGTTGTTGCGTCTTAATCAATCGAATTATACCAATTTTCAAGTATATAGCGCATAAAATTGATTTGAAACACCCCTCCCCACCTGCAACACCTACCCCTAACCCAGCTCACCGCTAAAAACGACCTCTACCAAACCACAGGCAGGCCCTACCCCTACCCCTACCCACCTACCCCTTGGAACAGCAAGTTTAGTTTAGATATTTTCGGCCCTGTTCGGTTCTTGACGTGTGCTCCGTTTCGTCTCGCTCTAAACTTGCCATAATTTATTTATTAGGCAATTTTGTACTTTGTTTTGTGTCTCAGTGATTGTATTCGTATTCGGAGTGCAGTGTGTATGTTTGATTTAGTGATTTTTGGGCTCTTTGTCGCTTAAACGACTGTTTTCTAGTTTCGGAGGTCGACAGTTCTCGCGTAGTTAATACGTATATTACAATGGGTGCTTGTCCCGAGTGTAATAAGACAATATCCAGAGGATCGCAGGGTGCTGTTTCCTGTATTAAGTGTGGCGTGTTCAGACATTTAGCCTGTGTTAATGTTGGATTGTCTAAGAAGGAATTTGATGATCTAAAGAAGAGATTGATCGATTTTATTTGCGTGAACTGCCAATCGTCAAGTGCAAGCGATACCTCCTCAGGATTGGATCAAAGCTCCTTGCTAAGTGAAGGTATCGACCCCGTCAGAAAGGATCAGGTAGCTAACCCCTTACCTACAACAGTTTCTGCCGTCCCTGTCACTGCTGTGGCCCTGCCGCCTGGATACATCGAGGCTATCCAAAGTGCGCTCTTACAAGCTCAGAGGGAAGCGGCCATGCAGGCGCAGGACAGATTAGGGAAGCGGCCGTGCAGGCGCAAGAAAAGATGAGAAATCTTTCTAAGGAATTCGAAACTAAGCAACTTGAATGGATTACTAATATCAATACTACTGTTCAAGAAATCAAGATAGATATTTCAGAGAACTCTCGCAGAATCAATCTGCTTGAAAGTTCTACTGTGAGCAATGCGGAACAGGTCACACAGGTAAAAACGGAGGCAAGCTCGCTAAAATTGAAGGTCGCTTCACTTGAAGCTTCTCTCAATTACCAAGAGCAAGCTGCGCTTCAAAGTACCCTTGAAATTCACGGGTTGCCTATGAAGCCGAATGAGGATCTTCCATCGGTCCTAGAATCTGTTGCGAAGGCTCTTGATGCTCCCTTCGTTAAAGACGACCTCATGAATGTTTATCGCATTTGTAAATCACCTAAATCAAATCCACTGCTCGCTCCTATCATCGTTGCCAAGTTCAGCGGACAGCTGGTAAGAGATAGAATAATTGAGCAGAGGAAAAAAGTACGAGATTTCTCTACGATCCATCTAGGCTGGCCAGATAACGAGAAAAGTCTCATTTTTATCCGTGAGGCTTTGACGCCCTGTAATCGAAGGATTTTCGCTTCTGCGTTGAATTTAAGGAGAGAAAAGAAGATTAAATATCTTTGGATTGCCGGAGTGAAGATCTTTTGTCGAAAGGATGATGGCACGCCTAGGATTCAGCTGTCATTGATGCAACACATAGAGCGATTCCAATAGCAATCAGGCTTTCTGCGGTATGCTTATACACACAATGGTGTGATATTATTGTTGTTAGGCTATTTGATGCTTGTTGATAAATATATATTTGACATTTTTCAGTTTTTTTTACCTTGTACATATGTATCTTCAGATATCAAACATATTCTCATGTTTAAACTAGTAGTTTTAAATCATGATACTGGTCTTTCGGATAGTAATTTCATACTATTAGGCTCAATTGTCTACTTTGGATACCTTAAATGTTTTAATATCATCTCAATATTCACAGCTCTCCGGATATCCGGATATCGATATACGAAATTATGTCTACTTTTGTTGAGAATTTGTCTAGGGTTCTACGTCACTGAGTTCTACATTATTTATTATTCCGTTAGTATCTTCTTAACTTGTATTCATTGCGGATATTCCAATTTGAATTGTACTTGCTTATTGTTAGTTTGGGTTGTGTTGATAATGGTTTTTTGTCACAGTCAATTTTTACGTGTGCTGCGTGAGCTTCCTATTTTTGAATAGGTTTTATGTAAAATCTTTCTCTTAATATATCCATGGATACCTTAAACATTTGTCATGTGAACGCCCAGTCTCTCTTGGCACATTTTCTAGAATTGAAAAATTTTTTCAGTACATGTTCCTACCGTATAATAGCTGTTTCTGAATCCTGTTTTTTTTTTATACCATTAAGCCACTTCCCTTTCGGCGAGCCTTTACGGATAGGCATGACACTACCCGATTCGGGTAGTGTTTCTAGGTAGATAGTTTCTTGTAGTAAATAACTACAAGTGTGGGCTCATCACACCCACGACCGCCAACAGCAACGCAGTAGTATTATTCCTGAACGGCCACCCATCCAAGTACTAACCGCGTCCAACACTGCTTAACTTCAGTAATCTAACGGGAACTGGTGTTTCCGGCGTGGTATGGCCGTTGGTAAACTCCCAATATATCCTTCAGCCTCGTTGCAATTAACAATTATTCGCTCTATCGAAGAGACAGAGACGAGAGAAGGGGTGGTGGAGTTTGTCTTTTTCTGCATGATAGTCTGAAAGGGACTGTGGTTGGAGGGAGTTCAGTAGTTACTTACCCCACGACCGAATTTCTTTTTGTTGAAGTCAAGTCAACTTCTGATAGTATTCTAGCGGGAGTAGTTATGCTTCCTATGGCACTGAGCTTGAATCGGTAATTTTTTCATTTATTCCTAACTTCAATAACTTTATCCTTACTGGAGATTTCAAGACTAACCTAAATCTCACTTCCAATCATTCTAAATATCTAACATCTTTGTTACACTCTTCGGGACTCTCGATAGTACCTTATGATTCTACTCACCATACTGATCGTTCCATTACTCGTATTGACCTAATGATTGTAGACGATATTGATAAAGTTGTCTCCTGCCAACAACATGCTATCCGTTTTCTCTCTAACCACGACTTGATTAACATTACCTTTAAGTTTTCCTATAATCTAAATTCAAACCCAACCCAAAGACTAGTGCGGAATCTCTCTAGAATTGATGAACATACATTCCACAAAGATCTAATGACGTATGATTGGGGAAAAATATTAGTAGATACAGATATAAATGATAAAATCCATGCTCTGACTAATTGCCTAGTCTCCGCATTCAATAAATTTTCTCCGCTTCACGTTCCTAAAAACTTTAATAAAGCTGCCCCCTGGATCACATCCGAAATTAAGAATCTGATGAGGGAACGTGATGGCAAGCGCCGACTGGCAAAAAGAACAAAAAGCAGTATAATACAAGCTCAATTCCGTAAACTAAGGAACCTAGTTCAAACTAAGATTAGAGATGCGTGCAATCAATACAATTATAACGAGATTGCACATACAGACAAGAAAGAGGACATTTGGCATCTCCTTAGACGCTTACACCTAATCGCGCCCAAGCACGAATCTATAGATAGTAATTTTTCGCCTGATGACCTTTTAAAGACTTTTTTCACTTTCCCAGTTCCAGACTTATCATCATCATTTTCCACTACCCCTCTCAACTCAACTTTTAATGACTCTGACTTCTTTTTCGATGACATCACACCTGAAATACTTTTGGGGAAAATATTTGAAATCAAATCAAATGTGATTGGAACTGATGGAATATCAATGAAAATGATTAAACTTGCCCTTCCAATTATCTTTCCTATTCTATTGCATATCTATAATGCTTCCCTTCAGGTCGGTATCTTCTCAGATATCTGGAAAAAGGCTGTTATATGCCCAGTTCCGAAAATTTCTAAACCTACTTCCCCGAAAGACTTCCGGCCAATTTCTATTTTATGTGCACTTTCTAAACCACTTGAGAAAATTGTTCACCTGCAACTGTCTAAATTTCTCGAATTATCTAAGGCCATTGACCCGAAGCAATCAGGTTTTCGGGCAAAGCATAGCACACTTACTGCTTCCCTTAAAGTAACGACTGATCTCAAATTAGCAATGGATAATAGGGAGATCACGATTGTTGTTCTGTTTGATTTTACGAAGGCTTTTGATATGGTCAATCATAAGTTACTCCTACAAAAGCTGAAAACCTTCAACTTGTCAAACTCTGTTCTCAAGTGGTTTGAATCCTATTTTAATAATCGGTCTCACAGAATCATTAACAGTAGTGGTGAGCTTTCTGATTGGTGGGAAGTCAAAAGTGGGTTTCCTCAGGGCTCTATTCTGGCACCCCTCCTCTTCAATTTGTTCACTTCTGACCTTGGTAGTGAACTTCAACATTGCAAATATCACAAATACGCTGACGATTTCAAAATCTATTTATCGGGGCCAATATCTTCATTAAGTGGGTTACTTGTTCTAGTCCAGGAGGATATCAATCGCGTTATTCTCTGGGCCTGGAAAAATGGACTTACTCTTAACCCAGGCAAAACTCAGGCAATAGTCGTTGGACCTACTTCATCTCCGTCGCTTGAAACACTGGCATCATTTTCACCTCTTCGTATCGAGAATCTTACTATCCCTTTTTCGGAAGTGGTTAAAGATCTGGGATACTTCCATAACCGCACCTTGTCCTGGAAGGAACAGGTACAGAATATCTCAAGGAAAACATACAGAATTCTACAACAACTTTATAGGAATAAGGACTCTTTACCAACCTCCACTCGGATACTTTTGGTTAAGAGTCTAATTTTGCCCATTTTGACTATGGCTGTTTAGTTTATGATGATTTGACCGACGATTTAAATTTAAAGCTTGAGCGCGCGTTGAATGCCTGTGTCCGTTTTATCTACAATGTGCTTAAATATGAACACATAACTCCATACAGACTTAAGGCTGGTCTGCTTAATGTTGCCAAGAGAAGACAATTTTTATGGGTAATTTGCTCTACACTCTTTTTCAGAACAAAGCTCCCGAGTATCTATTCAAACAATTCCAATTTGTAGACAGAGACCTTCCAGCAAAGACTAAGCTTCGTAAAAGACATAAAATCCTTAAAATTCCTTTTCACAGAACGTGTCAGCTTCAAAGTTCATTCATAGTAAGGGGTGCCCGACTATGGAATAAAATACCATACGATATTAGAAATGCACCTTCCCTGTATCATTTCAAGAATCTCTTTTTCAAATATTTGTACGATACTCCTAACCCAGCTCTTGAAATTACTCACTGGTAAACTCTCATATTTAGTTTTTGAACACTTCATCATCGAATTTTCTTTTGTTTTCATTAACTTTTACAAAGTATTTCATTTATACACAGTTTTTCATTCTTTATTTCTACCTTAACATGCACAAGATCTACCATTTAACCGCCTAATGTTAATCATTATGCATTAATCTCATACCTAATTTAATACGCATTTAGAGGTCAACTCTATTCATTTATTTAATTTAGTTTATAGATTAGATTGTAAGATTAATCAAGTATTTTGCCGATCAGTGCTTGCACAAATTTGTAATGACCCTGTATTATCTTGTTCCTTAGAGGGCTATTTAGCTCTAGGGATTTTTCTTGAATAAATACAAATACATTCGACACTACAAGCGTGCTAACCCACGTCCTTTGAACTTAGGGGTAGTTTCTTTCACCTATTCAAGGGTAGCTGATTAGTATTACATTTGACCCACGATACTTACCGTCCAGAGCCGATTTTAATGAAACTTGGCACAGGGGTAGAGTTTAAAAAAACAGGGGTACCATTTCGACTAAACTCGCTGTTTCCAGGGGTAGGTGGGTTAGCCTGCCTGTGGTTTGGCAGAGGTGGTTTTTAGTGGTTTGCTGGGTTAGGGGGTCGATGGGATAGGTGGGGAGGGTTGTTTCAAATCAATTTTATGCCTCATACACTTGAAAATTTGTATAAATCGATTGCTTAAGATGCAACAACTATGCTCGTTGCATAATCTCATTTTCATCCCATTCTATGGGGGTTTTTTGGCTCTAGCTGGAAAATTTTGGGGTATATGAATTTTTTTGACCTTGGATTCGGATTCAGCGATAAAAAATACACGGGGTTGCATGGTTCTGGTTCAGGGATATGGAATGTAATTTTTTTTGTGGGGCTGTGATAATCTAACATTGTCAAGTACACCAAACATCCTCTATCTGCTTCATATGCTTGTTTTCAAGGAAGGTCGGACAAAAAGTATGGTGTGTATCAAGGGCGTACGGCTTTTTTGCCTCGTGTGACACACTTGTCAAAATAGCCCCTTCTTTACGCCCTTGATACACAATATACTATTTCAATAAATGAAAAAAATTAAAATATTA
>CAKNXH010057312.1:0-43407 GCA_932178445.1 Andricus quercusramuli
TAAATGACCACCGCAGAGTCCCACTGAGAGCAACTGCCATCTAAAAAATGACACCAGCTCCCAGCAGAACCGCGGTAAATCACACTTATGGCCACGTTTCACAGCCGTGAGATGGGTAGTCAGAGGGCAAATGCCTTGGGATTCTTTGGCACGCAAGTATGGCTTTAAAGTTACGAACCAGTATTAGTTTCGCAGCTCCGAGAGCACCTATGACAAGGACAATTACTTGTAGCGAATGTTTTGGGTACAATAGTTGCAGCTATCTTTTGAGGTCTTGAAACCTGTCCTCCTTTTCTTTCTCCTTGGCAATGATGTTCTGTTCGGACGGAGCTGAGAAGTCGATCATGAATATAGTTTGTTTCTCGAAGTCTTGGTGAACAATTTCAGGCTTGGGGTGTGCAACGGAGACTGCAGTCCGAAAACCGTAGTTCCAGAAAATTTGACACTTGTCGTTTTGGACACTTGACTCTATTTCCCTGGAAGCGTTCAGCAGGGCAGGGTCACGACCAACACCGTAAGAGCGACAAAGATGGTGATACAGCACTCTTAGGGCCGCATTATGTCTATAGATATACGTCGTTCCTGGGTGGGTCGGACACGCGGATAGTATGTGTTCTAGATACTCAGGGTGTGCATGACGCATGTATAATAGCGGAACTGACGAATTGATATACAAGCTTTTTGATGCATATGCATGATTTTACGTATGGTGATATCAAGGGCCTTAGGCTTGTTCTTCGTCCATTAGGCCACCTCAAACAAGTAGAGTAGAACCATGACAGCAAGAATGTTAGTCGCAGATACCCTGTTCAACGCCGACAGTTTGGAAGAACAAATGGTCTATAGGTCTCTCCAGTATTAAGATTTCTAATAACACACATGCATACACACACATGTATATATATATATATGTCTATATTGATATGAAAAACATAATCGATAATGTGATGCACTTAACGCCACAATATTTAGAGTAAGGAACTAGAAAATTTCTTGGTTCCCTATCTATTATTCATGTTCCACGGCCAAAATTCATGATCTTTATTTTTTTGTTGTCATAAAAGGGCTAAAACGATTGAGGCAAAAGATAGAGATACAGAAAAAAAAATTGAGTCAATTTGACAGGAAAAGTGAGTGTAACCTAACTTTTCCAATAGTACACAATATTTTTTCACGCCTTAAATCAAGCATCGTTATGATAAATTACGAGAATTCGCAAAATCATTCTTGGACAAGACATGCCAGAGGTTAATGGTGTCAAGCACATCCGATTAACCAGGAAAATTTTATTGTAGGTCGATCTAGATCAAGGTCATCAAGAAGTGGAAAAAGTGATTATGATCATCGCAGTCGACTTTCTCATAGTGATCGCCGAAGCCGAAACAAGTCTCGCAGTCAAAATCCTCACCACTATCGTCGAAGTTGAGACAAATTTCGAAGCTGGACTCCTCATCGGGATAGACAAAGTCCAGGCATGTCTCGTAATAGGACTCCTCTGTCTTATCGACAAAGTCTTGAAAAGTCTCGCAGTCTCGCACCTACCACTGCTCCACAGCCGAATGGAGGATATCCTGAAACGACAAATACCGTTAAAGACGGCTCACAAGAGAACTCGATCGCCCAAGGACCATCTTAGTCGCAGTCAAGGCAAGAAGTCACTCAATTACAGAGTAGCTCATCAAATGCAGTCCAGATCGGTGATCAACGGGGTGCGTCATTAAGGGCCCTGGAAATCGAGTGTAAATCGTAGATAATGGATTCAGGCCAAACGGCGAAGCCATTTTGTCTGATTTCTTGTGTAAATGATCTAAAGGATATATAGACTGTCGGTCCAGCTCGCTTTTTTCGGAAAAAATCTATTTTTCATGTAACAATGAAAATAAGAAAAATTACTTTTTTGTGGTACAGTGTTCTACTATTAAGCAAAACATGTAGCAGGTAAAGCAGTTAGCGTGCTAAGAATTCTTTTGCGCGACCCTAGCGGAGGAAGGAGAAACTACTTTACATTCAGGGACGAACACACTGTATACGAAAACTAGGGGCCCCTACCCAAAGGAGTGGGTAAATTCCCAAAAGGTTTGTTGGGTGGCAAACTTACGGCGACAGAAGTACTTTTTGTACATTAAATGACAATATACAAGCTTTCTGTATAAACGGCAGATTATACAAACGTGTAAGATATCGATAATATTTTTCGCCCAATTTCCTCCGAAAATACCAGGTTGATTCGCATTTGACACAAACTGTGCATGTTTGCACAACTCAGGGGCTGTCGCTGCAATAACCGGTTATAGAAGTGTGAAGCACGTGTAGTTGTTGAAATATGAAAAGCAAATTCTGCTACTTTTTTCTACAAAATGGCCTCCTTTCAGCTAATTTGACTTACTCTATGTACGCAGTTGTACGTGATTTTCGTGTTCTCTTTAAATGTTTCTGAAAATGTTATGAAATCGGTGCGATATTTGTGAAATCATTCGTATTCGTTTGAAATCATTTACATATGTGAAATCGTTTGATATCTTCGCAATGTTTTGAAATCTCTGAAATGTGGTGAACTGTACCCTTTTTGACATGTTTGGAATTTTTTAATTGTTTTACAATCATTATGAAATATTTATGAAATTGTAGAAATATTTTTTACATCTTCCGGAAATCTGTTGTATTCATTGTAAATTGCTGAAATTATCATGAAGTTCCTAATTAAAAAATTTAAAATCGAAAAAAAACGAATTTTTCTGTCGACAAATGTCTGATTAATACATTTCTTTATTACCTTTGTTTGAAAAAAATATACAATGTATCAACTAATTATGAATGTTGTTGAACTTGTCATGCAATTCCTAAATGAAAGGACTGCCATTGAAAAAAAGCTGATTTTTCTGCCGACAAATACCCTTATAATAAACTCGTTTAAAAAATCATACGATTAATCGAAAAAGTAGGAATTTTGCTGAAATTATCAGACAGATCCTAATGTATTATAAGAGCACTTGTCGGCAGAAAAATTAGCTTTTTTTCAATGGCAGTCCTTTCATTTAGGAATTACATGACAATTTCAACAACATTCATAATTAGTTGGAACATTGTATGTTTTCTTCAAACAAAGGTAATAAGGAAATGTATTAATCAGACATTTGTCGACACAAAAATTCGTTTTTTTTTCGATGTCAAATTTTTTAATTAGGGACTTCATGATAATTTCAGCAATTTACAATGAATACAACAGATTTCTGGAAGATGTAAAAAATATTTCTACAATTTCATAAACATTTCGTAATGATTGTAAAACAATTAAAAAATTCCAAACATTTCAAAGGGTTTGTGTCAAATGCGAATCAATCTGGTATTTTCGGAGGAAATTGGGCGACAAATATTATCGATATCTTACAAGTTTGTATAATCTGCCGTTTATACAGAAAGCTTGTATATTGTCATTTAATGTACAAAAGGTACTTCTTTCGCCGTAAGTTTGCCACCCAACAAACCTTTTGGGAATTTACCCACTCCTTTGGGTAGGGGCCCCTAGTTTTCGAATACAGTGTGTTCGTCCCTGAATGTATAGTAGTTTCTCCCTACTCCGCTAGGGTCGCGCAAAAGAATTCTTAGCACGCTAACTGCTTTACCTTCTACATGTTTTGCTTAATAGTAGAACACTGTGTATAAATAAATTTTCCGGTGCCAAAGGTCAAGTAAACAAAATGAAAATTTTAGTTTGAAATGGCTACGTTTCGGACACTATGTGGTCCCTTTTCAAGCCTGTAGTAAAAATTTTATTATAAATAATAAACTGAAATAAATAAATACATTCTTCGTATAAAAAATAGTCATAATAGTGCAAGTCAAGGTTGAAAAAAAAATTTTTTCGCAATAACAAAAACCTTCTTTAAATGAAAAATAAATAATAATAAGTAAATAAAAAATTATCTAATAGTCATAAATCATACGTATAGTGATTTAATCATTACCTGACATTGATTGAAATGACAAATGAAAGAGTTGTTGCTTTGAATAAATCGGAGCATAATGGATCATCCTTCATCCCAATAATGTAATTCATCATTCGAAAAATTAATTCGAAAATAGAATTAAAATATAATTTGTATATTATTGTCGACAAAAGCTTCGATTAATATCACTGTGGAAATAAAGCGAATTAAAATTATGTGTAGAGAAAGAAAAATTTATTTGTATATAATGTAAGGTGAAGTTACGGAAATAATAAAATGAGATTAAAATTGCAAAATGAACAAAAACTTACCAAATTGAATATATGCACATTGTTGCGATTTTGGATTAACCAAATTAAGGTTAAATATAAAAAAAAAAAAAAAAAAAAAAATTGATTAGCATTTCGAACTCGAAAGTTCATTGCCTCACTACCCGCTTCGGGTAGTGTTTCTAGGTGGATAAATACTACCAGTGTGGGTCCACCACATCCACGACGGGCCAACACCACGCAGTATTCCCCGAACGGTCACCCATCCAAGTACTAATCGCGCCCAACGCTGCTTAACTTCAGTGATCTAACGGGAACTGGTGTTTTCAGCGTGGTATTGCCGTTGGCAAGGTTAAATATAATAAATTTAAATTCACATTTTTGATGAATTAGGAGAAATTTGTGAATAGCAAAAACAGCGTTTATATATGAAGTCTTTCAACTGTCAAATTTCAACCAGTGTTTACAAAGTCATCCATTAACAGTCAATTAGTACATTCCTAAAGTCAATGAAAGTAGAACAACTAAGTTCAAGTAGAACACTGTACCACAAAAAAGTAATTTTTCTTATTTTCATTGTTACATGAAAAATAGATTTTTTTCCGAAAAAAGCGAGCTGTACCGACAGTCTATATACCCTTCAGATCATTTACACAAAAAATCAGACAAAATGGCTTCGCTGTTTGGCCTGAATTCATTATCTACGATTTGCACTCGATTTCCAGGGCCCTTAAGCATGCTAGGAGAAACAGAAATGCCTAAGGACACTGTTTTTAATCCTTAGATCCTACAAATAGTAGATAAACGCTTGAATGTAGACAAACAACGATCCACAGCATTCCATAACAATATTATCGTACGCTGAGAAGAAACGCTCAAAAATGGTCTTCCAGATAACGAACGCAAGGAGTTATTGGAAAAATATCTAACCCAGTAAACTGTGTCTCAGTCAAGCCTCCAAAAACCAATGCAGAGGTTACGGCCACGATACTGAAACCAACTGTAAACAGAGACAAGCGCAGTTCATCTCAGTGACATAGGACATATCTTAGTTGATCTTCAGCGCGATGAAACTCTGACAAGACGTCTGATTCTTTCAACAAACCTCAACTAATTCTTGGTGCAAACGCTGAATGCTGCTACAAAAGACGAGTAGCTGTCTGGTAAATATCCAGCTGAAACGCTGAAAGCAGCAAAATCCTTAGAACTCTCTTCTAAAAAGTTGAAAACAGTAGCAGTCCCAAAACCTTCATCAGCACCAACATAGAAGTGGTCAAAAAGCGCGAAGGGCCCCCGCTGTCAGCCAGAAGAACTACGATTCCCGACAACCACCCAGAAAAGAGGAACTCGAATATTACGGGAGGTGTCATAAAAAACAATGGTAACCCAATTTAGTATTCGACACCAGGGGAACCAAGTTGGCCAAAAAGTGAAAAATCACAATTGACTGACCATATTGAAGAACTTCTACACAAAGGCGTGATCCAAAAGTGCGAAAAATGCGAGGGTCTATTTCTCTCTAGCATATTCCTCATACGCATGCCAGATGGGTCTAGTAGATTCATTTCAAATCTTAAAAAACTGAACGAATTTATGGATACCGAACATTTTAAAACACAGAACATTAGATTAGCTCATTATCTGATACAGAAAATTGCTATATGGTGAATATCTTGGACTTACCTTGAATAGGGAAAAAAGTAGTTTGGTTCCAGCACAAAAACATAAACTTTTGGGATGCGTTTTCAATTAAGTTGACATGATAATCGAGTTGCCCGAACATAAACAGTCTAAAACTCTTAATCTTCTCCATAAGTTTAAGGTTAAAACCCGGTGCAAGGTCCATGGTTTTTCGTTCCTTGTGGCGATCCTTGGGTCCATATGCCTTGCAACTAAATATGGCTATGTTTTCATGAAAAGCCTAGACTACAAAAATTGTTAGCTTTGGAAAAAAGCAATGGCAACTATAAATCACACATGGTAATATCCTCTGATGTAACGGAAGTTCTTGCTTGGTGGAGCGATAACATCAAATCGGTTTATAACCCTATCAATAGTCATGAATATTGTTCTAGAATTTTTTTCTGACGCGTCATTTTCAGGTTGGGGAGCCTGCTGTCAAAATAACAGAACCGATGGATTTTGGAGTTCACAAGAACGACAATATCCCATCAATCAAGTAGAACTTTTGGCTGAGTTTTTCGGGCTGAAGTGTTTTGCAAGAGAAATGAGATACATACTGCGATAACACTACAGCAATTGCTTATATCGATCACATGGGCGGAATCCGATTCGAAAATCTTAGCAACGTTGCAAAAGAGATTAGTAAATGGTGCAAACAGCTCAATATTATCATATTCGCATCTTACATTAAGTCATGAGAAAATACAGTCACAGATCATGAATCAAGAATGCTGGAAGTAGAGACTGAGTATAGTCTATCTAGTAAGGCCTTCAGCAAATTGTGTGTTCATTTCGATTACCCTGAAGTTGATCTCTTTTGCTATATGAACCAACTACAAGTGTCGGAAATACGTCTCCTGGAAAAAAGACCCAGGATCTTTCGCGATAGACGCATTCAACCTAAAATGGGGCAAATATTTTTTCTACGCGTTCCCTCTTTTTGCGTCAATATCAAAAGTACTAAAGAAAATCCGCGCAAGGGGATTCATTCTAGTTCCGAACTGGCCATCTCAAGCGTGGTTGCCTCGATGTAGAGCAATGTTTGAGTCATCTCCCATGTTGTTCGCACCGAGTCAAAGCCTTCTTTCTTCTTACTGGGAACCTCATCTATTATGGTCCCAACTTTCCCTGGTGGGAGAAATATTATCGAGCAAGCATTCTCTCTGGAGGGAATGACACCAGATACCATCAAGATCAGTATGGCATCACTGGCTGAATCCTCCTTAAGACAATATGAGTCTGTGTTAACAAAATGGTGACATTTTTGTCACCTTACTGATACTACTCCTCTTACAGCCAGCATTCCGGATGTTTTAAGATTTCTCACCAATGAAGTTGAAAAGGGAGCTTCCTACGGCTCAATAAACCCTCTGAGGTCAGCAGTGGTCGTACTTGTAGGACTTGAAATAGGAGAGAACCAAAATGTGAAGAGATTCTGTAAGGAAACCGCTAAATCTCGGGCATGTCGCCCTAAATACGACACGACCTGGGACCCCAAAACGGTTCTGGAATTACTCTCGCAATGGAGCTCAAATGAAGAGATTTTGTGCAGAAATTATCAAGCAAATTTGCTACGCTACTTTCTCTCACAACGGGACATAGACTCCAAACTCTGACAACAATCGATATAGGAAACGTAGCAAAATCGAAGAATAGAATTGAAATAAAGATACCAGCACAACTGAAAACCTCTGGTCCATGAAAGGTACAACCGAACCTAGTTCTTCCTTCTGTCAAGAAGATCCATCGATCTGCGTAGCATCAGCTCTGGGAACACAACACAATCACAACGCAAGCGTTAGACCGTTGACTCAAGCTTCCGTTCCGTTCCGTTTTGCAAAAGCAATCTTAAACTCAAAAAAAGGTAAGGCTTCAGTTCACCCAAATTTTGTTTCTCCCAAAATTTATTTTCCCCAAAAATTCAAACAAAGAAGTACGAGTTCGTGAGATGGAAGTCCGCATAGTATAAAGTCAGAAACGTCGGTAATGATGAAACTAAATAAATAAATGTCCAAAAGATGTCGCCGCGAATATGTTTCTTGAATTAAATAAACTCACCCTACTAAAAACAAAGTCAGGAATCGTCAGAAAAAAAGTCAGCACTTCTGACCATTTCTGACCACCTTTGTTACGTTTCTCGACAGAAATCGTCAGGAAAAGTCAGAATTCGTGAGAAATGTTCAGAAATCGTCAGAGCTTGGGTTCGAAGGATAATCCTTTTATTAGGAGTCCAAGAATGGAATGACATAAAACCTAATCCCTTTTATATTTCCCAGGTTATTTATATTATTTATTTATATTTATTTATGCATATTCTCTTTTTACTTATAATTAATTAATAATATTTATATATTGAATGACTCTGAAGGTGAATGTGAAAATTTTGTCCGTTTTGACGTATCTCTTTCTCTTTACAAGGTACATTATATTTCATATAATTAAAAATTTCTTGGAAAAATTTTTAGGTATCTGAAATCGTCGAAACCCGTAGAATCTGAATTTCTATCTTTTGAATCTATATATGCAACAGTGAAAAAAAAATTATTTTCAATTTTTAATCCTTTTGGGTTGCCTACCTGCGGTCCTAGCCGACGAGCTACCTGATGGGATGTGAATTAGCATATCTTCAGAAGTCGTCAGACTCGTCAGGAATGGTCAGTATGTTCAGGAATCGTCAGAACTTCTGACCATTCGTGACGATTCCTGACTTTTTTTAGTAGGGCAGATAATAATAAAAATGTAAATTTCTAGATGTTTTAGTATCTGTAAAGTCTTCTCTCGAGGAGAATATATTTTTTTAAATAGATCTTGACAAAAAACATAAGGTTACACAAGTGCAGGTTATGTTAGGGAATTCTCGCCGGAATTGGATATTTTACAACGTAAGCAGTTGGGTCTTATAGAAAACTTACAGATGTACACAACTCAAGGTTATGTTAGGAAATTATCGCTGGAATTGTATACTTTATAACAATAGCAGTTGGTTTCTATAGAAAATTTACAAATTCGCACAATACAAGTTTATGTTAGAGAATTCTATCCGGCATTAGCTATTTCTCAACAGAAGCAGTTGGATCTTTTAGGAAACTTAGAAATTCCTGCAGTTTGAGATTATGTTAGAAAATTCACTCTGGAATTAGATATTCTTCAAAACAGACAGTTAATAAGTCTTTAAGCCAATTTATAGATGAGAACAATTTGAGGTTATGGGAAACATTTTAGGTTATCTCAGGAAATTCTCGCCGGGATTGAATATTTTTTATCAGAAAACGTTAGGTCTTTTAGAAAACTTACAAATTCTAACAATTTTACGCTATCTTAAAGAAATCTTGCTGGATATGGATATTCTTGAACAGAAACAGTTAACTCTCTATGAAATTTATAATTTTGAGAACTTTCAGGTTATGTTATGGCATTTCTGTCGGAATTGGATATTTTTCATCAGAAACAGTTGGTTCTTCTCTGAAAACATAACAGCTTGAACAAATTCAGGTTATGTTAGTGATTCCTCGTCGGAATTAGATATTTTACAACAGGAAAAGTTGAATCTTTTTAAAAAATTCAAATTTCGAACAATTTCAGGTTATAAATATATGTTTTCAAATAGATCTTGAGAAAGGACGTTCAGGTTATGTTACGGAAATCTTGCCGGGATTAGTTATTTTTTAACAAGAACAGTTAGGTTTTCCGCAAAACTCAAAAGTTCGAAGAAATGTAGATTATGGTAGGGATTTTTCGTGGGAATATGATATTCGTGATATTTTTCAACATAAGCAGTGGGATCCCAGGCGGACCGGTCGAACGCAAACATTACGCTACAGCGTAACGGTAAAGTAATGGTAAAGTAATGCTAAAGTAATATGGCATTATAATTAATAAAGAAAACAAAATTAATATGTAAACTGTTGCAATTATAATAAAACGTTGAAATTTACGTTCAACGGTCATGCCGCAATTGCAACAAGTTGCTTTTGCAGCATTAAAAAATAAAAAAACATAGTGACCGTCATTGCAGTCGGGCCCCTGCATATTGGCAACCCGCTAACGTGGCTTCAAGTGGGTTGCCAGTCTGCAGGGACCCGACTTGAATGACAGCCACTTTGTTTTTTTATTTTTTAACGATGAGAAAGCAACTTGTTGCAATTACGGCATGACCATCTAATGTGAATTTTAACGTTTTATTATAATTGCAACAATTTACATATTAATTTTGTTTCTTTTATTAATTATCATGCCATATTACTTTACCATTACTTTACCATTACTTTACCATTACGCTGTAGCGTAATGTTTGCGTTCGGCCGGTCCGCCAGGGGTTAGAAAATGAACTTCAGTCTTCCCTATTGAAAATAACGACATCGTATACGACATCGTATATACGACCTCGTATGCGACATCGTATATCACATCGTATATGACATCGTATTTGAGGTTGTGTTATGGAATTTTTGCCGAATTTGGATATTTTCCATCATAAACTGTTAGGATTTCCCGAAAACTTCACAGGTTGAACATTTTTAGGTTATGTTATCGATTTCTCGTCGGAAATTGATATTTTGCAACAGAAGCACTTAGCTTTTCTTTTATAAAACTTACAAATTCGAACAATTTTAGTTTAACTTAGGGAAATATCGCCGGAATTAGATATTTTTCAAAAGAAACAGTTGGGTTTTTTAGAAAAATTCAAACATGATAGGTTCTTTCAGAAAATTCTCGCGGGAATGGAATATTTTTCAACAGAAACAGTTGGGTCTTTTAGAAAACTTACAAATGCACACAATTCAAGGTTATATTGGGAAATTATTGTTGGAATTGAATACATCACAATAGAAGCAGTTCGCTCCTATAGAAAATATCTTTAAGTCTCCAAGAGTGTGAGATTGTTGAAACTTGTAAATTTTCGAAAGAACCTAACAGTTTCTTTTGGAAAATATCCTTTTCTGGCGAAAATTTCCTAAAATGACAAAACAATATTGGAACTTGTAAATTTTTTAAAAGATTGAACAATTTATTTTAAGCAATATACATTACAGGTAAACATTCCTGTAATATAACAACGTGTTTATTAACAAAAATCATATTTAAAGAATTAAGGAATTTGTAAATTTTCTGAAACACCTATCTGCCTATGCTAAAAAATATTCAATTTCGACGAGAATCCCCTAACATTACCGTAAACTACGATTGAAAAATACGATTGAGAAAATAAAGAAAATTTCGATAATGTTCTAAGATAACCTTAAATTTTTCGAATATTGGTAAGCTTTCTGAAAGACCTGAATTTTCGTCTTAGAAATTGTTCATTCCGTCGAGAAATCGCTAACATAACCTAAAATTGTTTGAACTGTTATGTTTTCAGAGAAAAACTAACTGTTTCTGATGAAACATATCCAATTCCTGCAGGAATCCCATAAAATAACTTGAAAATTTTGGAATTTATAAATTTCATAAAAACTTAACTGTTTGTGTTCAACAATATCCACTTCTAGCGAGATTTATCCAAGATAACCTAAAATAGGTCAAATTTGTACGTTTCCTAAAAGACCAAACTGTTTCTGTTGAAAAAACTTCCATTCCGGCGAGAATTCTTTGAAATGCCGTATCATGTTAGAATTTGTAAGTTTTCTGAAAGACCCAACTGTTTATTTTGAAAAATATCTAATTCCGGCGAGATTTCCCTAAGTTGAACTAAAATTGTTCGAATTTTTAAGTCTTCTAAGATAACTTAAGTGATTCTGTTGTAAAATATCAATTTCCGACCAAAAATCGCTAAAATAACCTAAAACTGTTCAAGCTGTGAAGTTTTCAGAAAGACCTAACTGTTTTTGATGAAAAATATCCAATTCCGGGAAAAATTTCATAACATAACCTCAAATTGTTCCAATCCATACATCTTCGAAAAGACTTAAAATTAATAGATTTGATACTTTCACGATGATTCATTATAATAAATTTAAATTTTAAAATTTAAAGATTTTTCGGGTTTCAATCGTGTGCGAAACTATGAATGTTGCCGACGTTTCGTGAACATTGCAGTTCACTTCTTCAGGGCTGACCTGAAACTGAAGTTTCAGGTTATGTTGTTCTTATATATGTATTCTCTACGATGCCTGTGATTGGCCAGAGTGCCCCATGGTGGGGACTGCTTGAACTTGATTGGCAACATTCATAGTTTCGCACACGATTGAAACCCGAAAAATCTTTAAATTTTAAATTTTAAATTTAAATTTATTATAAGACTTAAAATTCTCTAACATTACCTCAAATTATAGGAATTTCTAAGTTTTGCAAAAGATTTAAGTGTTTTTAGAGAGATTGATCAGCAACCTGGGTCGGATCAGTGTTGCGGAGTGAACGTGCCATTTGAATAAATAACACGAAAACTCCAGTTCAATCTAAAACATCTAAACCTAACACCTATATACCTATCTACCTTATGCCATATAACGACCTACTTTACACCTATATACCTATCCCACTACTTTCCAACCGAACAAGTCACGCCTACCCCGAAAGGGAAATGGCTTAATGGTATAATAATGGTATAATAATTGAGAAATAGCTTATGCCGGCAAGATTTCCCTAACGTAACGTGAACGTTCTTTGTCAAAATCTATTCAAAAAAATATATATGTATAACCTAAAATGGTTCTAATTCCTTGAGTTTTCGAATAGATTTAAGTTCTTCTGTTGTTAAATATCTAATCCCGACGAGAAATCGATAACATAACCTAAAATTTTTCAAAATTATGAATTTCATAGAGCCTTAACTATTTCTGTTCAAGGATATCCAATTCCAGCCAGATTTCTCTCAGACAATTTAAAATTGTTCAAATTTGTAAGTTTTTTAAAAGACCCAACTGTTTCTGTTGATAAATATTCAATTCCGGCGAGAATACCCTGAGATAACCTGAAATGTTTGAATTTTCAAGTTCTATAAAAGACCCAAATGCTTCTGTTGTAAAATATCTAGTCCGTAGGAGAAATTGCTAGCATAACCTTAAATTGCTCGAACTGTTAAGTTTTCGGAAAGACCTAACTGATGTTGATGAAAAATATCCAAGTTTGGCACAAATTCCATAACAGAACCTCAAGTTGTTCTTATCTATGAATTTTCTTAAAGACTTATTAACTGTTTCTTTTGGAAAACATCCAATTCCAGGCTGAATTTTCTAAAATAATCTCAAATTGTAGGAATTTCTAAGTTTCCCAAAAGATCAAACTGTTTCTGTAGAGATATAGCTAATTCCGGGTAGAATTCTGTAACATAAATTTCAAAAAGTATTCAATTCCAGCGATAATTTCCTAACATAACCTTAAGTTGTGTACATTTGTTAGTTTTTTATAAGACCCAACTGTTCACGTTGTAAAATATCCAATTCCGACGAGAATTCCCTAACATAAACCTGCACTTGTGTAACCTTATGTTTTTTGTTTTCTCATCGCGCGCTTCGCTCGCAAGTTTGAGCGCGCCTAGGGCGCGCGACTGTTGGATCTCGCGCTTCGCGCTCGATCATATATTTATCTCGCGCTTCGCACTCGATTATGTATTCACCTCGCGCTGCGTACTCGGACGTATTTACATCGCTCTTTACGCTCGGTTTCCCTAGATTTTTGAACTTCGTGTTCGACTTTGATGGAAAGAAAATGTTTATTTGCAAATATTATAAAATTATCAAAACCTCTACATGTGAAGTGATTGTTGAATTAGTTTTTATTTTAGAATGGAATGGAACTTTATTTACTCAAGGTTCTATCGACCTTAATGAACACATTCTCATCCAGACACTCGCGCTTCTCGCTCGATATGTGATTTGGAAATCATTTGAACCGTGCGTTCCACGCTCGGTTCTGTGCGCCGTATGATAAAAAAGAAAAATTCACGAATAAAACAAAAACTACGCATCATATCAAAAAGTGAATGATAAAAAATTTTGAGATCTTTTTTGGGTGCATAATTTTGTTCCATTCATCTTTGGTCGTATCTTGCATAGTTTGATAGCAAAATGAAATTATTGAGTTTTCATTATTTTTTAGTGTGATCAAAATTTGGATTTTTGTTTTTTCAAAAAATTCAAAAAGTTATTACGAAAATATTGTAGGGGGTTCAAAAAGAAAAATTTTTCTCCTCTTGACTTTTTTTCATATCGTGCGTTTTTCGATATAAAATGTTCATTTACGTTTCTTTTTTGTAATTTTGAAAATGCTATAACCCCGGTGATTTTTTTTTATCCAAAAAAGTCATTAGGATAAATTGTTCAAGTTTTGGATTACTATGAAAAGCCGTACATAGAATTTTTGAATTTTGAAAAAAAATGGTGTCAAAAATTTTCAAAATGCTCTAAGTTTTTGAATTTTGATCAAAATTAGCTGGTTAACGATCTTGTTCTTTCTTTTTAGGCCCTAAGAAAGTGTGCCAAAGCACAACCCAATCTGATTATTTTTTCGAAAGTTATCGTGTCTAAAGAAAGACTACAGACTACAGACTAGCCGATTCGGGTAGTGTTTCTAGGTTGATAGTTTCTTGTAGTAAAGAACTACAAGTGTGGGCTCACCACACCCACGACGCCTACAGCACGCAGTGATGTTATTCCCAAATGGTCACCCATCCAAGTACTAACCG
Organism: Andricus quercusramuli; assembly: GCA_932178445.1. NCBI lineage: Eukaryota > Metazoa > Arthropoda > Insecta > Hymenoptera > Cynipidae > Andricus > Andricus quercusramuli. The sequence continues at coordinate 14,523 of CAKNXH010057312.1, forward strand.
CGCTCAATACTGCTTAACTTCAGTGATCTAATGAGAACTGGTTTTTTCAGCGTGGTATGGCCGTTGGTTTAATTCTGCATAATAAGTGTTACATTAATATCACTCAAAAAACTAGCTACCATCACTCTTCTTTAAACATCTACGTTCGGTGATCTGAGAGAAGAGGCGCGAAATGCAATTGAACGATTAAACGAACTGACCTGAGTAAAGTTCTATCGTAAATGTATGATGCGCCTCCTCTGAAGATCAGTCTCATCCTGTCAGATTCCTAATGTTTAACAGTCATTAACCCCTATAGAGATCGTTCGGCAGCACTTCAAAAGATTAAATACATGAACCACAGTTCCGGAGCATAAAATATAGATAGGGAACTAAGAAATTTTCTAATTTATCACTTTGAACATTGTGCCGTTAAGAGCATGAGTAATCTCGTTTAATCTCTAAACGATATTGTGGACTTCGATAGTGACGAATTTCGACAGTAACGCTGTAACAGAGTTACAAGCACCCCACTACCGCCCGGCCCTGCAAGCCTAGGACCAGGAGTCGAGACATTACTACTTCCTGGATCTAATACCCAAAACTTCGTCCTCGCAAAATCAGTCTTGTGCGGCCTGCCGGAACCCGTGATCTTGTTCTCCAACCCTCTAGTGTCCACAACGACGCCCCATCGCCTCAGGACGATATCGTTCCCACCGACGCTCTACCAACTACGCCAGGACCTTGGTTTCATCGCCCAAGTTCCCAAACTTTTTCACTCGAACTTGTTTCCGTCACCCGGTTCGGGTTTAGACTTCCTGTAAGTTGGTTAATAAACCATTTTTATATGTCAATTCGATATAAATCACTGACTTCGCCTTGTTTCTCGCCGCTCAAAATACTCCAGGTCGAGAAAGGTAAGTCTGAAAATGATGAACTAAAAAAAAATTAATTATGCATGTATGCCATAATAACGGCTAAATTTCGATTTATATTTTTGGTGGAAGGAAAATATTCGAAAATGGCTGTCTGAGAATTTGATTAAAAATTTAATTAGAAAAGTGCGGGTAGAAACATATTTGTGGCCGAAAAAGGCGGGTAGATATATGTCGTTTAAAAACAGGGACCAGACCGAAACTTTCGTTCCATTTCGTTAATGCCAGCTAAACAAAGTATTTTTGATCCAATTATTAATGTAGTTTCAAAAATTATCTAATTTTGTGTAAGTTTAGAGATAGCAGATCAAAGTTTAATAAAAAAGAATTTTTTTCTGTCAATAACGAAATGGAACGAAAGTCACAAAACTGGCGCGCGAAATCACTGTTTGAGTGACGTAACCCTACTAAAAAAAAAGTCAGGAATCGTCAGGGATGGTCAGAAGTTCTGACGATTCCTGAACATCCTGACCATTCCTGACGAGTCTGACGATTTTTGAAGATATGCTAATTCACATCCCACCAGGTAGCTCATCGGCTAGGACTGCAGGTAGGCAACCCAAAAGAATTAAAAATTTAAAATAATTTTTTTTTTCAATGTTGCATATACAGATTCAAAGGATAGAAATTCAGAATCTACGGGTTTCGACCATTCCAGATACCTGAAAATTTTTTTAACAAATTTTTAATTAGATTAAATATAATGTATCTTGTAAAGAGAAAAAGATATGTCAAAACGGACAAAATTTTCAGATTCACCTTCAGAGTCATTCAATATATAAATATTATTAATTAATTATAAGTAAAAAGAGAATATGCATAAATAAATATAAATAAATAATATAAATAACCTGGGAAATATAAAAGGGATTAGGTTTTATGTCATTCCATTCTTGGACCCCTAATGAAAGGATTATCCTTCGAACCCAAGCTCTGACGATTTCTGAACATTTCTCACGAATCCTGACTTTTCCTGACTTTTTTTAGTAGGGAACCTAAAAAACCACAAGCATTCCCGCCCTCAGTGGATACTTCCGCTACGTGGTCAGACCACGTGCAAACTCAAAGTTGTAAAAACGGGGACACTCACCTGAATGAACGTGCCGGTTTTCAATCAGCCATAAAAACCCCTGAGCTAGACCGTGAGAATAAAAATAATTTCCAGGGAAAAATCTAATTAATCTTAGATCAGGAAAGATAAAAATTATTCCGAAAATGGCCGACCCAGTAGAAAATGTAAGAGAAGATAGAGAAAATAATATAACTTCAGAAAATTTAATCGAACTAGACAACGCACAAGCAAATGCGAGTAATTCAGAAAATGAAAATATTGAGAGTCAATCGGTCGAAAACGATAATAGAACAGAAGAATGCACAAGAAAGTTAAATATCGAATCAGTAACGAATAGAAGAGAATTAGATTGGGGGGTGGTGCAACCAAGTCAAACGACAGGTGCAATCCTATGAACGAAAAGACAAACACAAACGCATACAGAAAATACGCCAAACCCACACCAACATAAAAGTAGTACCCCGCACACACAATCGTTTGGTTTACTATCTCCCAAAACCGAAAATACGTTAGGCAATTGGAGAATAGATAATGAAAATAGAAGCAGAGAAAGCAAGGACAGCCCGTGAAAGATTACGAATAGAGATAGAAAGGCAGGAAAAAGGAAACGAAAAAATAAATAATCAAACTTCTGAAATTGATTTATTTGTAGAGAATAACATTAAATTTTGGAATGGTGCAGAAGAATGAATTAATTTCGAAAAAAATGGAATTGATAAAATCAAAATAAAAGAACTTTCAAACAGAGGAAAAAATTTGAACGATAAAATAGATAGAATTTTAAATTCAACACGAAATTTAATGATTAAAAATAAAATAAGTAATAATACTGTTCGTTTCGAAGAAACAGAATTAAATTTTAAAGAGCAAAGACGCGCGTTAGCAGGTGGAAGTAAAAGGATGATAAATGATAGAAGTAGCGGTCAAGGGAACAGATACTCGTTACCAAGACCAGTGGAAAGGCAATCAATTATGAGAAGATCAAACTTGCCTCAATTTGAAACAGAAAGACAAAGTAGAATGAATAAAATTAGAGAGAGCGATAGGGAAAGAGAAGAGATGAATGGAAATAATGTTAAGGAAATCCTAGTAAATCTTTTTCCATTTGGTATGATTCAAACGCCATTCCAAGTAATATCAAACTGGCCCATTCAAACAAGTTTATAAAATTAGTGAAGCGGATATTTTAGAAAATTTAGATGCTGTTTTTGAAAAAGAAGCATTAAGTTGGTTTCAAGTTAATAGAGATAATTGGCAAAATTTAGACCAATTCATCGAAGATTTTAAAGATGCATATTCAAACGAAAGATTTACAGCAAAAATTAAAAATGAAATAAAAATTTTGTAATAAGAAAGAAAGGACAAGATATTCACGTTTTTGTATCGGAAACTAAACAACTATTTGAAAAATCAATGACACGACCAAGCCTAAAATGGCAATTGAGAGAATCATACGAAAGTTTAAGGATTGAATATGAAGTTTATATCGCCAGAAATGCTTTTTTAAATTTTTCGGAATCAGAAATATTGGGACGAGAATGGGAAACATAATTGGCAAAGTCTAAAACTAGAGGTCAACAACTAAGAATTTTAGATAAAGATGATAGTAAAAATGATAGAAATGCAAAAAATACAGGAAATGAGGAGAATCAAAATAAATTCAAAAACAAGGAGAAATATAAAGATAAAAAAAATATTGTGATCAAAATCAACAAAAACAGTTTAGACTGAGGTATCAAAGCTAACAAAAGAAACTAAAATTCCAACCAAGATTTCCAAATGGCAATCCCAGATTTTTCAATGCAAGATTTAAAAATATGAATAATTATCAAAATAATCCAGGATTCCAAGGAAATCCGCGATTTAATAATGATTATAATGGTTATTGAAATCAAAACCAAGCGGGCTAATTATTAAATGGAATTAGTCACCTGTTAGGAAACACACAGATACAAAAAAAAGTCTCCGCAAATACCAGCGCTTTTATATAACGCGGAAGAGAATAATAATAAGTCAGAAGACAAAAAAGATAATAAAGGACAGAATGAAAATACGAAACATGCAAATTATGAAAATAGTAGGGATAATAAAACTGGTGAAATGAATCCAAGTGCACAGGATTTCATGGATCTAAATGTAGGAAACCCAAACTTAAACTATAGATCGCGAGAACCCAGTAAATGCTAAAATTTCGGGAAAGTAGGCTACTTTCGACGTGGTTTTTGGTATAGTATAAATTAGGGAAATGCCAGCGGTGGTTATTAATAATAATAATAATAATTAATAATAAAAATAATAATAATAAGTGCGTATTGCACAGCTTCAGTTCAAAATTGAAACGGCGAGACGGCATACATCAAATGTTCAGTGCGTGATTAGCTACATAACATCAAATAAAAAGTTCACTCCAAAAGTTAGGGCAATTGCTCGAAACTTGAGGAAAGCAAATCACACGCTGAACAAGTGTAAACTGTCGACCATCAAGCAGCACTGGACGCAAAAAATAAGATGTCTTTCAACAGCGAAACAGCGCCTTGAACGGCGAGTTAAGTGGATTCAGGAAAATTCCACCTTTTCTACTAATCCTTCCCGTCTGTTCAATAAAGCGTCATGTGTAGTTAAAAATCCGCCTAGTCGAGAAGAGATTCAAATCTTCTGGAAGCAAGTATATGGAGATACTTATCAGCTAAATGAAGACGCTTCTGATATATCACTCTTTCGTAACTTTTGCCAAAGGCAAAGGTTACAAGATCCAGAGGAAGAGTGTCCACTAATTACTGCTGAAGATGTGAAGAAAGTTATCGCTAGCACTAAGAACTTTTCGGCGCCAGGGCCAGATAAAATCAACAACTTTTGGTGGAAGAAGTTTACTTCTACGCAACAACATCTAGCTCGTATATTTACTACTTTCTTAAACGGAGAACAACCCGTCCCGCACTGGCTAGTGGAAGGACGCACGGTATTGATCCCTAAGTCCGGAGATTTGTCATGTCCAAAGAACTACAGGCCCATAGCTTGTTTAAACACCAGCTACAAGCTATTCACTGGCATCCTCAAAGAGAGGATATTGACATCTATCGAGCCGGTATGGAGTGTAATAGTCGCACAACGAGGATGCAAGAGAGGGCTGGCAGGTTGCAGGGAGAACCTGTTAATAGACAGGTGTATTACCCAGGACTCGATCAGGTATCGACGCAATCTGTCCATGGCTTGGATTGATTACCGTAAGGCATTCGATAACACGAACCATGAGCTACTTATCAAGCTCCTTGAGTGCATGGAGGTGCATCCAAAAGTAGTGAGATGCATAAAAGAGCTTATGCTCTTGTGGCGGACAAGATTTGTCATAACATTTGACAAAAGACAAGTGACTACAAGCTTTGTCACATATAAGAGGGGCGTCTTTCAAGGAGATTCTCTAAGTCCGATACTTTTCTGCATCTCCCTCTTGCCTCTATCTATTGTGCTCCGAGGCAAAAGCTCTAGATACCTATGTGGCCCGCCGAACAGAAGAGAATATAAGGTCAACCACCTTTTATACATGGACGACCTTAAACTCTTTCCTTCCTCAAAAAAGGACCTTAACATCCTTGTAGATGCGGTAAATAGGTATTCTAAAGCGATTGGCATGAGCTTCGGACTGGACAAGTGTGCTTGCGTCCACCTACACCAAGGAAGACTAGAAACTACATCATCCAGTGACGATCAGGATGTTCAACTCATAGGCGGAAATACCATTCAACATCTTGGTATTGGAGAAACATATACATATCTTGGAATACCGCAAGCGGAAACCCAAAATGTGCATAACTTGAAAACGGCCCTTGGAAAAAGGTATCGCCAAATTCTCAGAAAAATTTGGGCTTCCGAATTATCTGGAAAGAATAAGATTAAAGCGACTAATATGCTGGCCGTTCCTATACTGCTCTACACGTTTGGTGCAGTAAAATGGAACGTCGATGAGTTAAAACAACTTGATCGAAGCACACGCAAGATGATGACAATACAACGAAGTCTTCATCCTAGATCTTCCGTACCTCGAATATATCTCCCTCGCGATAAAGGGGGTAGAGGATTGCTAAGCTTAGAGTGTCTTCATCGAAGAACGGTTCTGGCTACAGCCTGCTCAGTTCTAAAAAGCACGGATTCCCTTATGCGACTCGTGCATCAACATGAAGTCGCCAATGCTGCGGTGTTTCTATACCATGCAGCAGATAGGGCCGCAGAGGAGCTTGACCTCCCATTTGATTCCAGCGACATTACACATGGCCTAGCATCACTAACACCTCTGGTGCTCAAAAGTCGTATACAGGAAGCAGAACATACGCTTCTACTAAGAGAACATGCTGAGAAACCCCTCCGTGGTAAGTTCTACGGCATCCTACGTAGAGAAGAGCTCTCGATGGGTCTGACCAACATGTTTCTCAAGTCTGCTGGATTGAGATCGGAGACCGAGGGATTTCTTTTTGCCTATCAAGACGGCGTCATAGACACCTTAGTTTACCGCGAGCGCATAATGAATATACCTGTACGCGATACCAACTGCCGAGCGTGCAAGCTAGAGCCCGAAACACTTGGACATGTTCTCAGTGGATGCTCTAAATATGCACGCTGCGCGTACATAGAGAGACACAATGCAGCTCTAAAAGTGATATATTACCATCTTAGGCATTTCTATGGTGTTGATCTATTGCCCGTCTTGCCATACGCCCAGGGGGAACTCGAGTCAGTTGTGGAGAATGATCAGTGTAAGATCTACTGGAATTTCTCATTCTCCACCACTCAACGTATTAGTGCTACGAAGCCTGACATTGTCCTCCAAGATCTGAAGAACAAGATCATTTACGTGATTGAATTCTCGGCACCAGCCGATGGTAATATCACGGCAAAGGAGGGAGAAAAACAGGCGAAATATCAAGCACTTCTTTTCGAGCTGAGTAGGCTGTACCAAGGCTACAAAGTTCATCTTATAATTCTCATAATCGGCTGCCTTGGAGGTATGAAAGCTTCATTTATTAGCCAACTCAACAAGATTCCGGCTTGCCAGCGTCAGGCTCATTTCATCGCGAACCGGATGCAAAAGGCTGTTCTCCTGGGATCACTCCATCTGGTCCGTCAACACTGTTCCTCTTAAATTCTACAAAGATTGGTAGCTCTAAAAAAGTATCCAGAGGTGAAACCTTCATCTCCAACTGTCTTGTCTGCCGCGTAAGGTCATCCGCGGCTAGGGACCTGACTCCAGGGAACAGTGTTGCCCGATGTTATCACGCGTAAATTTCCCGCTCTTGCTTACCTTCTAGGACAGAAGGAGCAGAAGCGGATGACGTACACGTTCCGGTAGCTTTGGGATTGGTTTCTTTAAGGAATCATGATCGAAGCTTCCGGAGCCTACAACTTCTCTAAATAAAATCTTTATTGAGTTCGTAACAAGAATGATATGTACATGGCAGACAGAGTTAACATAAGAACCCAAAGGGCGAGGTACAGCTTAAAGCTGCTTTCAAACCTAACCCTCTTAATCTAATTTAAGATATAAGTAAACGACACTTAAAAACTAGGGCTTGAATATATAGTTTTCGAGATCATTGCAGAAATAGATAGAAACTGATTGTGGTGCCATAATGCGAAATACTCTAGAACTTATATTAAAATACGGAACTTAAGATAAAAGAAGACAAGAATCAAATTACTTATTATGAAGAGACAAATCATGTTACCGTGCGAAGGCGTTCAGTTATTTCCTTCCTTACAATGGGGATGGAGTAAGAAGCCAGCGGGTTTTTTAAGCTGTTTAAGAGACGTGGAGCCGCTTGGGAAAAAATGGATTCCCCTTTCGATGTGTTCGCTCGCGGGACATATAGCTTGCCATCGGATCTCATTGCAAGAGATTTTCTAGCTCGCTTATCTTCTACGAATGACAATAAATCAAATAAATATTCCGGAACGCCTTGCGAGAGGACCCTGAAAGAGAGGACACATAGTTGCACTTCCCATCTGTGCTTCATTTTCAGCCAGCCAGATTCTTCCAAAGCGGGTGTGATATGGTCGTATTTTCTAATTCCATATGTGAATCTGAAGCACGCATTTTGCACCCTCTGTATCCTCTCTCTCAGAGTGGCATTTAGGCAAGGGCCGTATGTGGTATACGCATATTCAAAGAGGGACAGTACCAATGACTGACAAAGCAACAGTTTTACCCTGGGTGTAAGGGAGCGACGGAAGGGATACAATTTTCTTAAACGCAGATACGCCGCTTTGATTTTAGTGGTTACATGATCCTCGAAACTCCAAATGGATTGCATTTTAAGACCTAAGTTTTTCGCTTGAGCTACGATGGACAACACGGATCCGCCTATCTCAAAGTTGGGTAAACGAGCATCGTTAAAGTTGCCTATAGGAAGAATAACGGATTTAGCAGGGTTAATAACAAGAGCTCGCTCATCAGCCCACCTCGCGATGAATTTCAAAGCCAGGGACAACACTGCTGTACCGACATCTAGATCGTCCACTTTGCAGCGTATATATACCTGTGTGTCATCCGCATACATGTGGATCGTGACTTTCACCTTGCCTCCGGATACCGCTTCCAAAATCGACAGGAATTTCATCAAGGGGTCTGAAAGGTCGTTGGTGTAAACAGAGAAAAGAGGTGGACTAAGAACAGCACCTTGTGGGACCCCTTTACATAGGGGTCGGATGGGTGACGATCGAGAGGTTAAGTGTTCGATATTTCCACTCGCTGGCTTCTATCCGAGAGAAAGCCACTAAACCAAGACATTTCTTTCCCAGAAATTCCCTCAGATTTTAGTTTGGCTAGAAGAAGTTGGTGATCGAGGGTTTCGAACGCCTGAGTTAGATCGAGTAGGGCTAAAATAGTGATTTCCGAACAGTCCAGTGACCGGCCTATCTCGTCTGATACATGGAGCAAGGTTGTAGCTGCCGAGAAACCTTTCCTGAAACCAGACTGGTGATTTGAGAGGATCCCATTATTGCTTATGTATGGCGAGAGCTGCTGAAGGCAAATTTTTTCCAGGATCTTTGACAGATAAGGAAGAATAGTAATGGGGCGTAAATCCTTGTAGGAAGTTGGTCGGTCACATTTAGGAAGAGGGCGGACAATGCCTACCTTCCACGCTGTAGGGAATATCCCTTTCCTCAGGGAGGAGTTCACAATTTCGAGTAAAGCAGGCAAGCAGGAGGGGACACAGAGGAGAATCGCGGAACTATTTATACCATCGGAGCCGGTAGCCGTAGATTCAATTGATTTAATCGCTGCATACAACTGACCGAGGTCAACCTCGTGTAATTGAAAAGGTTGGCGATTACTTACTTCGGCTGCCTCTAGGAGATCTTGGATTATTTTGACCGATGCCGTTGCTGGAGGGAGGGTATCAAGGAGGAAGTTGTTGATCTTCGTTGGATCAAGGGGAAGGTCCCCCCAACGAGCATATTCCCTGCCCGGACCAGACTCCCGCTTGGTTAACCCTTTCCCATATTCGCTTAGATGAGGGCCTTTCCGGGAAGCTAGACAGAAATCCGACCTTTTCGCGACGCATGGCCGCCGTAGTGAGATTACGGAGATAAGTGTATTTGGCATGATTGGGGTCTGTTCTATCCCTTCGCCATTTGGATCGTGCTCTATCCCTGGCTCGCGACATCTTTTTGACCGCATCTGAGAACCATGGAGGTTTGGGTCTGGCAATTCTGAATTTTCGAAATGGGCAAAAGGAGTCTATCAAGGATAGGATAGTTTGAGAGAAGCAATTCACCTTGTCGTCCACCGTTTCAGCCATTTGTATATTGTCCCAATTCGCCGCTCTTGCCGCCCTATCAAACATATCTATATCTACTCTTTTGAAATCCCTCCCAAAGCGGAATATACCCGGCCTAGAGACTGTCCTCACATCTAGCATGCAGAAAACTATATCGTGATCAAACGGTTTTGACAATTTAATGACTCCAGAATCCGACGTCTGTAATTCTTCACTTATCAAGATTAGATCGATTGTTGAAGAGGAATTATATGTAGTAAGCGTAGGTTCGTCGATAATCTGATTTAGGGCAAAAGAGCGAATGAGATCATTAAGCTTCCTCCAACATGGCTGGTCCGTGCGAGAGACATCGATATTGAAATCTCCTGCACATAATATATAGTCCGCTGCACCACTCGCATGAATCAGCACGTCCTCCAAATCGTCACCCCAAGCAGCATTCGACTTAGGACTCCTGTAGACAGCTACGAAGCCAATTTTTATTTTTTTCAGATGTATTATTATTGCGCAGATGTCTACAGGGATATCCTCTGTCAAACGCCCCCTAGGAGGCATCGAATCATCGACTAATAAGTCGAACCGCAAGTCGTCTCTAATATAGATCAGTACGCCTCCCCCTCTACGAGCAACAAGGCTCTTTCGGTCCGTTCGTATCACATTGAAGCCATTAATCGCCACCGCTGAACTGGGAATTTCTTTATGGAGCCACGACTCGGAGATAGCTATAATATCTAAATTATGTAGGTAAATTATGTCTATAATACAGGGTGATTCACACTTCATCATACACCTTGTATATGCAGATTCCTTGTAAAAAACCAAACAACAAATTACAATGGCAAAATGTTGTACGCTCAATAGTTTTTAAACTATTGATAATTGCAGCGAGCCAATAAGAGGTTGTTATTCTCGCGCGTTCATGGGCATCTTGCGCGAAAGAACTGTTGATGTCTTACTTCAAGTTAGTAAAAAAAGTCGTAACAGTCAGACCAGAGACAAGAGGTTCGAAACAACGTGAAGTTCGTTAAACATATCACTGCCACTTGTTTAGGGAATCCCTAGATTTAAATACTAAATCTAAACTAAATCTAAACTGAATTATTACAGATAGCAAATCTCAACTTCAAAATTCATTTTTAGCTGCAGTTTCATGAAAAAATGCAATGCATAAATCGAATATCTTGTTTCAAATTCTGCGGACTTAAATTCCAATAAAATTTTTATTTACTCGTTCTAACCAAAGTCTTTTCTGTTTTTTAAAAGAGTCTGAATGTTATGTAAATTAAAATCATCATGAAACTTGAAGCAAATACACTACTTACTTAGGCTTCTAAATAAATTATCACGAAAGTAAGTTCATTTCATTCTGTAATCTTATAGTCATTGTTAATTTTGTTAAAATACAATTAACTGAAATTCTGCAAGGAATGGAAAAGAACGACTTGTTCGGGTAGAATGAGTGTTTTTTTTTATTTCAGACTTGTTAATAAATTTTTAAGAAAGAAAGTCTACGAAGCTTAAAGAATGTTAGGTTCTTTTTATTTTTAATTTTGTTCATTTATTTAAAATTTTTTAAATAAAAAATAATTCAATTTGTATTCTCATAGCTTGAAAAGTATTAAAAACTTTTTAAATTATAATGAAAAAATTTTGAACGAAATTCTACGGAATTCGGGAGAATTCTGTGGAATTCAAATAACAAGTTCAGCTTCAATCACTGCTAGCGTAGCAGTCGATCTAAGTTGACTAATTTTGCCGAATGCAAAGAATTCTGGAGGCTTCTACGGTATTCAAAGCAAATTATGCATTTAATTTAGGTAATGAACTTCTCGAGAAATGTTTTGCAATTCTGTTGCCAGTGAAAGATACTTGATAATTTTCGAATCTCGTTTAAGTGTGAAGTTGCACCAAAGAGTCAAAACCTTCTGCAAAAATAAACGGAGGGGAAATTATACAATTTGAACATTCTCATACTAACTTGAAGTAAGACATCAACAGTTCTTTCGCGCAAGATGCTCATGAACGCGCGAGAATAATAACCTCCTATTGGCTTGCCGAAATTATCAATAGTTTAAAAACTATTGAGCGTACAACATTTTGCCGTTGTGATTTGTTGTTTGGTTTTTTACAAGGAATCTGTATATACAAGGTGTATGATGAAGTGTGAATCACCCTGTATAATTTAACTTTGGTAAGAGAGATCTAGCATTAATATGTCCTACACGTAATGATCGTAAATTAGAATTATTAGCTGACGTTTGGTTAAGGCCCGGAGGTGAGACATCAAAAACAGTAGCCGAAGAACTAAGAGGATTAACAGAGAAAGACGTCGGTACCAAAGGGGGCCCTAAACTACTGCTACTAGAGTCGCACGAGTTGCTAAAATATGAACTCGAGAAGTTTAAGCCAGATAGAGTGTTTAACATACCGGTAGTATCTGGATTTCTTAGGTTAGGGCACGAACGTTGTGGAGAAGAGCCAGTGGTGTCTGAGAGTCTAAGCTGAGAGTAGTGTTGCGACGAAGAATCAGGCCCGTGGCCATTAGTTGGCTGGTTTAAGGAGTCAAGTCAGGACTGAGCTGACGTCGATGGTGAGCTAAGGTGAGTTTTCAAGAAAGAGTCAAGGTCCGCACCCTCTGTGACCCTCACTGGTTTAAATGAAGCATCCTTTACGTCTCTGATCCAGACTGATTTCCTGAAGATCCATGCCTTACCGTCGAGCTTTCCATGACGTATCTTTTCTTTGACTGACTTCAGGCGTAAGTAACAATCCATTGGTTGGTTTTGGTTCACGTGTACTGCCCCTCCCTCCAAGTTAGAATCAATTTCGTGGACCGTTAGTGATTTTTTATTTCTTATTTTGGAGGAGATCAGGTCTGAGCGGAATTATCTCTAGCTAACTGCTCTTGTGTAGCTTCAACTTTGGAGATTCTGGAACACACCGCCTCAATTTTGCCTAGAAGGTTATCATTTTGAGCGGTGATCGATTGTAGCTGGGCCGAAATGGAAGCCGAATCAGCACATTGCAGTTTCAAGGTTTCACTTGTTTTCGCACCGATTGCTTCCACTTTATCGAGGCGCTCGCAGATCAGATTAAGTTTGGCTAGGATCATCCCAGAAACAAAATCAGGATCAGCAGAAGGTTGGCTACTGTGGGTTGTAGCAGCAGGTTGTTGATGGACAATTGGTTCTGTTGGGCTTATTGGGGCGGGCCGCGTGAGTGACGTATCCTCCTTCGTTGAACTCAACAGGGAATGGTGACAACTGAGTAGAGTATCCTCCGAAAGAGCATTGACGTTAGAAGTTTCTAGAGAGTGAGAAGCTGGGGCCCCTTCGTCAAGAATAATATCGCTTGTTATAAAAGAAGAGACTTTGGAAGCCTCATCAGCAAAGCTAAAGCTGGAGTGGCACTGCCTGCAGACCGTAAGGTCTTTTTGCTTGTGAAGAATCTCATAGAACTCAGTGCATTTCGGGTGGCAGGCTTCGTTGCAAGATTCACAGTAGATAGCAACTCTTTGAATTGTTCCACCACATGTATTACAGGTGGGCTTTAAACTGATATTCTTAAGGTCGGTATTCTGCATCATAACGAAAAATATCGTTTTCGTTCAAAAATAGATGACAGGGATAAAGATCCTTCGCGCAGGCAACCCGATCTACTCCCGTGCCAAGTACAATGTTATAGTAGGATTTAGGCACCGTAGCCGCTACGCTGTCGGCACATTGGAAAGCGGACCAATGAAAACGTATCCATTACGTTAGCGGTAAATGCAAGCAAAACTCACCAAACCTTTAGAAGGCAAATTATGAATGGCGATTGTAAAGTTTTGCTCCGCCGATCGAACACCTTATCAGGAAGTAGACGCCTTCTTCAACACCACCAAATCACTGATAAAATAGTCAATTTAGACACCGAGAAAATCGAAAATACCGGAGCCGACAAAACAGTCAAACCGCACAGTTAGCCACCTAGCGGCATTTTTCCGCATTATTCTATTGAAGACGGAAAATAATCAACGAAATCAAAAACCGTCAAAATTACTTGACATAGACACAAACGATTTGGACGAAACAAAATGTCACCTTTTGATAGATTTTAAAGATCATGAATTCAAAGTTTTAGTTGACACCGGCGCAACTCACTTATACATAGGTGACAAATCTATGAAAACAATACAAGAGATAGATTATAAAATACAAAAACCGAAAAACGAAACACTAATGGTAGCAAATGGCCAAAAATGAAAAATGATAAGGCAAGTCTTGATTCCAATGAAAGTAGGTCATATGGAAAAATACTTATTACTCAGGCTGGTACCAGATTTAAGATCGACAGGAATAATAGGAACCAATATGAAAGAATGATTAGGCTTAAAAATGGATTTCGAGAAAAAGATTTGGTGGTTGCCAGAATGTATATGTATGTATACCATTAAGCCATTTCCCTTTATTCGGGGTAGGCGTGACACTACCCGATTCGGGTAGTGTTTCTAGGTGGATAGTTTCTTGTAGTAAATAACTACAAGTGTGGGCTCACCACACCCACGACATGCCAACAGTACGTAGTTAGTAGTATTTCCGGACGGTCACCCATCCAAGTACTAACCGCGCCCAACACTGCTTAACTTCAGTGATCCAACGAGAACTGGTTTTTTCAGCGTGGTATGGCCGTATGTAAAATATAGGAAAACGGGAATGAACGATACCGTGAAAAATAAAAGTAGGAAGAATGAGAAAATGAAATTAAAATTCGGAACGAAGATTAGCTTGTGAAACCACGTGCGAGAAAAAGAGACAGATTTGCTACAGTGCGAAGTCTCTCATCCCGTGTCGCCATACACCCTACCCCAAGTCCTCCTTACAGGTGATGCACGAGACTCGAACCCGCCAGCACCCCAGCACCCCAGCCGGCACAGAGTGTACGAGGGCATGGAGCCCCACACCCTAAACCCTCCAATGCGAGCGACGCAACACTGGCACGAGCTAGCGTGGGCGTCGACAGATTAGATGAGCAGGCTAGTCAAAATGAAGATAAAGTAGACAAGAAAACAAACAAGGATAGGGATAAAATAGAGAGCGAGAGTAAAATAAATACAAATTCATTCACGAAAAATAAAGATAGAAAATTAGAAACAGAATTTAAAGGCCCATCAGAATTTAATAAATAGAAGAAGGATTCTAAATTGAACACAGTTAACGGCAAAACAGAGTAAAACAATGATTCGAAAATATAAAAATTATTCGCAATTAGAAAAAGTATTTGGTATAATTTAAAAAAACAATGCAGTAATAAATAATAATATTGCACGCGTAAAAATAGAAAGGAAGGAAAATTTAGAATTTCACGAGGAAATTTCTGAATGAATAATAGAATTAAACAAAGCACAACGAGAGCAATTAGAAAACTTAACTGAAAGAAAAGTAATAGTTCAGGGAACAGAGTTAAAAGCGACACACTTAACTAGCCATAAAATAGATGTCCAGGGACATAAGCCGATTCAGCAAAGATATTATTATGTATCACCAAAAATAAGAGAATTCATATATGATAAAGTAGATAGACTTTCATAGGAGAAAATTGTAGAACCATCTAATAGCGATTGGCCGAAACCTATAGTAATGATACAAAAACCTAATGGAGAATGTAGATTTTGTTTGGATTTTAGGAAAGATAATAAAATGACAAAGAAAGATTTATATGCAATGCCTACAATGTCTGAAATATTGGATACATTAAGATCAGCAAAATACATGTCGAAAATAGATCTTCGTTCAGTATGCTCCTGCTACATTCCAGCGCTTAATGGACAGAATAATAACACCAGAATTAAAGCCGCATGTATTTTGTTACCTTGATGATATAATTATAGTTCCAAAAAATTTCGAAGAACATTGAAAATATTTGGAAACTGTTTTAGATAAAATTAAAAATGCAGGTATAACAATAGGTTTGGACAAATGTGAATTTGGTTGCTCCACAATAAAGTATTTATGATTCAAAGTTAATGTAAAAGGCTTACAAGTAGATGAGGATGAAATTGAACCTGTTTTAAATTTCCCGAAACCAAAGACGGTTAAACAAATTTATTGATTAATAGGAATGGCTTCATGGTATAGGAAGTTCATTCCGAAATTTGCAGAAACAATAGAACCTCTGCAAATGCTATTAAAAAAGGAAGTAAAGCGGAAATGGATTGAAAAACAGGAACAGGCATTTACGACTATTGAACACGTAGTAACAACAGCACCAATTCTTGTCTGCGCTGATTTTGGAAGTCAATTCCAACTTGAAACCAATGCTAGCGATACAGGATTAGGAGCTGTATTAATGCAAAAAAAAAATGGTGACGTAATAGCGTTTGCAAGTAGAGGTCTTAATGGCGCAGAACGTAAAGTCTCTGCTTCAGAAAAAGTGTTTTTAGCAGCATTCTGGGCAATAAGGAAATTCAGACCTTATTTAGAGGGTTATTCGCTCATAATGATTACAAATCATATTGCCTTAAATGGCTTCATAATTTAGACAATCCAACTTGCTGATTAGCAAGATGGGCTTTGGAATGATTACAGTACGACTATGAGATCGTGCACATGAAAGTTTCAAGTATTTTCTCACACATGGTAGAAAATAACGTAGAAGATTTTAGAGAAATTGAGGATAGATGGTACAAAATTAAAATGCTAGATGTTAAATATAAGCCACAGGGAAATCAAAATTGGAGCATATGCGATATTTCATGACAATAAACAAGCAGGTCATTTAGGTATGGAAAAAACTTATGTACAAGTAAACATTCTTCAACAGGATTCACACTAGTTTTTTCAAATTTAGGTGGAGAACTCCATCCAATCCTAGCGTTAAATAAAGATTCAGATAACAAAAGCGAAATTGAATTTTAAGAGTCCGAAAAATGGTCTGCTAGAATGCGAAAATTAAAAATAATTAAAGAATAAGTAGTTAACCATTTAGAAAATGCAAATGAAACACAATCTAGATATTAAAATTTTAGACGTAGGCCGATAAGTTTTGGAATTGGCGAACAAGTACTAAAAAGCGATAAAACCTGATCAAAAAAAGGGGAAGGAATAGCCAAAAAATTGAGTGAAAGTTTCGAAGGGCCATTTTTTATTAAAGCAAAGATTTCACCAATAATCTACGAAATAAAAACAAAGAATGGAAAATCATTAGGTGATTGGAACGTTAAGGACATTAAGAAATTCAACATTAGAAAATAGATTTGAAATTGTTTCTCTTTGAAATGCCATGCATGTGAATGATTTGAATTTTTACACCACTGATAACGACAAAAGTGACACGAACAGTTACACCTACGAAAACAACAAACACAGCCAGAGGAGATAGAGAAGAGTGGCGAGATGTTCACAACGCAAGAGCGAAACATAAGCAGGAATGGAGGGAATTTTTTAAAGAATCATTCCAGGGCTCAGATTCAAGGAAGACGGACGGGGGAAGTAGAAGAACGGGGGAGGCAGAGATGGAGAAGTTGAATGACGAAGAGATAGAGAAGCAGATAAGGAAGTTGAAAAGGTCCAAAGCAGCAGGGTTGGATGGGTGGAGAACGAAGCATGGCTGTTTAGTACACTAGAGGTTAGGGAGAGGCTGAAGGAGGTAGTGAAGAAAGTACGGAGGGGCGAGGGATTCCCAGGAGGGTGGAGAGAAGGGTTAACAGTGCCACTGTATAAGAAAGGAGATAGAGATAGGCAGGAAAATTATAGAGGGATCACGCTAATGAATACGGCGTATAAGGTATACGCGATGGTGGTGGCAGAGAGACTGTGGAAGGATGTCGAGGGGAAAGGAATATTGCCGGAGACGCAGGCGGGATTTAGGGCGGGTAGGAGTACTATCGACAATATCTACGTTCTGCAGCACGTGTTGAGTAGAGAATTAGCGAAGAAGGGGAAGAGAGTGTACGCGTTTTTTGTGGATCTCAAAGGCGCGTTTCCGTCGGTGGATAGGGGGAGGTTGTGGGAGGCGATGAAGGATAGGGGAGTAGAAAAAGGCCTAATTGAGAGGGTTAAGGGAGATATATAAGGAGACCAAAGACAAGGTAAGAGGAGGGGAGAGGATTTCGGAGGGATTCTGGATGGATAGGGGGATAAGGCAGGGGTGTCCTCTGAGCCCAACGCTGTTTGCGATTTTAATTGCGGATATGGAAAGTAAGCTGGAGGCTGGGGTGGTAGAAGGAGTCAGGATAGGAGGGGTTAGAATTTGGTCACTAGCGTATGCCGATGACATAGTGTTGCTGGCAAATAGCGAGGAGGACTTAAAGAAGATGATGAAGAGGTTGAGAAGATACCTGGATAAGAAGGGGTTAGAGTTGAATGCGGAAAAGTCCAAGTTTATGGTGTTCAGAAAAGGAGGGGGAAGGGATGAGGGAGGAGAGTGGAAGTGGAAGGGAAAGGAGATGCAGGAGGTGAAAGAGTTTGTGTACTTGGGCTTCGTGTTTCGGAGGAATGGGGGAGTGGATGGTCACATAAAAGAGAGAGAGTGAGGAGAGCAAATGTGGTGATGAGGCAGGTGTGGGGGTTGGGAGAGAAGCTATTCGCAGATGATTTTGACGGAGAATGAAGCTGTTTGATTCGTTAGTGATGAGTGTGCTATTGTATGGAGTGAAGGTGTGGGGGTGGAAGGAAAGTAAAGAGGTAAATAGAACGCAGGAGAGGTATGTAAAGTGGACCTTGGGGTTGGCAACGAACACGCCTAAGTATATTGTCAGGAGGGAGACGGGGAGAACGAGTGTAGGGATACTAGCAGGGAGCTGGGCGTGTAAATATGAGGAGAAATTTATGGAAGAGGGGGGAAGTAGGCTGGTTAGGGAGTGTTGGTGGGAGAAGGAGAACAGGAGAGGGGGTGGGAAGATGGAGGCTGAGAGGGAAAGGTATTTTAGGATATTTATGTGAGAAAGGAGAGAAAGAAAGCTTATAGCGAGGATGAGGTGTGGGTGCATGGAGGTTTTCAATAGGTTCTGGCTCTCACGGGAGAAGAGGATGTGTGAACTGTGTGGAAAGTGGGATGCAAGAGTGGAGCACTGGTTGGAGGAGTGCCTGGAGGTGGAAAGAAGTGAGATAAGCATGGAGGTATTGTTGCATGAAAAGGGGGAAAAAAGGGCAGTAGCATGGGTGAAGGGAGTGTTGGATAAGATGGAGATGAAGAGAAGGAAGGAGGAAGAGGAATGGAGACGGAAAGATTGTAAATAGGAGAGAAAGTAGATATAAGTAACATGTAAATATTGTAAATAGTAGATAAGTAGTAGGTAATAGAGCGAAAACAGAGGTTGGCAAGCGAGGCAATACGAAAAAGTAGGGACATGCGTGCGAGGCGAGGCGAAGCGAAGAAGGCAAGGCGATAAAAGCGTGCGACTTAGAGATAAGGAATGGATGGATGTTAGTCTTTAAGGGTTAGTTTTAAGAAAATTCTGTAAAAATGGAAGTGTAAGCAAATGAATTTTTTAAGGCCAGCAGGCTGAAAAATAAACGTTTATCTATCTAGTAGCCACGGTAAGATTGAAACGGGGGCTACTTTCAAGAGAAGATTGGAAAGGGATGCTGACGTGAAGGCAAGAAGAAGAAGAGAAAGAAAAAAGGAATGGAATAAAGAAAAAAATGAAAGAATTCGAATAGAAAAAGAAGAAACAGAAAGAAGAATGGAGCAATAAGAAGAATAATTGATTTGAAACTTAGATTATTTACAATTAATGAGTAAACCTTTTCCTTCTTAACCACGGACACAACAGAAGAATATACTGGAAACCCACACAACAGACACAAATTAAAATGGATTTTCATTTATTTTTTTTATACTTTCACTTTATAATGACAATATTTCAATTTCTGGTAAATAAATTTAATTGAATAAAACATGAATAACGTAGAGAAAATAAAGTAAATGCGGATATAAGAGGCCAAGAGAGAATTTTAGTTAAAATAAAAGTAGAATTTAGATATAAGTTACTTTTCAGCGAGAAGAACCAAAGAAAACAGAATAGCGGAAGAAGATATTGATCCGGATGGAGAAAATTAAGATAAAAAAAGTACATACCTGAAGAAATAGTCAAAATCGAGACTTCATACTTTACTTCCAGTTAAAATATGATAAGAAATCGAATTAAGAAAAAATTAGCATTTCATTTGATTTTTTATTCATTTTTTATTTTTTTGTTGAGAGGTAGGATTTTTTAATTATGTTGCAGGAAGAAAAAGATGGAAAACATCAAGGTGTGGAAATGTCCTCACTGCGAGAGGAGGTTTCCAGTGGAACTTTACATTTTCCACGATACCTACTGTAGCGAAATGTCGAACCGGACCAAAAATTATCACATGATTTCGGATTCGACCAAAACCAAATATATAGAAGGCGGTTGGGTTGAAGCACATCAAGAGTTTAAGGACATCCTAAAAATAACATTCAGTAAAGAGGAACTGGCAGTACTAGAGGCTAGAAAAAGAGTATCCAACCCAGAAGAAGAAGAACAAATCGACAGAGATGAACAAGAGGACGATTCGTACATAGAATCGGAGGTAACAGAAGAAGAGTACCACTTTCCCTTCAACGATGGACTACAAAGATGTGAAGAACTCCTAAGAAATAATAAACTGCGTCCCAAACAGAGATGGGGGCGGGGGAGATTGTAACAGAAGTTACAAGCACCCCGCTACCGTACGACCCTGTGGGCCTAGGACCAGGAGAGGGGAGAGTTTCCACTTCCTGGTTCTAATACCCAAAATCTCGTCCTCGGAAAATCAGCCCGTGCGGCCTGCCGGAACCCGTGGTCTTGTTCTCCAACTCTCCAATACCCACAAACGACGCTCCATCGCCTCAGGACGATATGGTTACCACCGAAGCTCCGCCAACTACTCCAGGACCTGGGTTTCACCGCCCGAGTTCCCGAGCTTTTTCACTCGACCTCGGCTTTGTCGCCCAGTTCGGGTTTAGACTTCCTGTAAGTTATTCAATAAACATTTTTTATATGTAAAATCGATATAAATCACTGACTTCACCTTGTTTCTCGACGCTCCGAACCCTTCCCTTCCCTTGATTTGCGAGATCCCTCACAACGCTCACTGCACGTGTGACACGATGTTCTGCTCAGCGTCAGTAGGTCACAATGCGATGGAATGAGTTACGATTGTGTTCGATCAGCGATTAATCTTTTGGATTCATCTATTTAGGCTGGCCTTCTAACTGAGAAAAGAATTAATTCTGACTTTGCTATGTTTATTTTTATTCTCCAGAGTTTAGCTCATGTCTCAATGACTTCAAGAGCTTTGTTAAGTAGTTTTAAGATTTTTGGAATTGACCAAGAGGGAGTGAACAGCGCGGTGTTGCCTGCATATAATCCAATTGAAACTTCGGGCACCTCAGAAATGTCGTTTACATAGATAATAACGAATACTCGTCCTAGAATGCTGCCTTGGGGCACACCCACTCGGATGGGTTTTTCTTCTGAGACTGTCTAGTTATATGTCGCGAATATCTTAGGAAAACTAGAGTGGATTAGCCAATCCACGCAACGAGAAGGTTTTTGCCCATTTTGTTGGCACAAAGAAAAAAATTAGAAAAACCAAAATCACCTTCGTTCCTTTTTGGTTCCTTTTCCTTTCTTTGTTGTATGTGTTCAACGAACAGCGGTAGAATTAAGACATCTTACGGTGAGCTGTATCGATCCTTTTTTTTTCTAATATTTTCCTTTAACTTATCTGACACGTTCTACCCATTATAAAGCGTGCCCTTTCTGTTTATAATTATTTCATTCTATTATTTGTTATCATGTTGTTTCCTTTTAAATAAGTTCAGTGTACGGGAAAAATTCATGGTACAAAATTATTATCCATACGACCTGCTTCACGAAACCCCTTTTCTAGAATAGTGGACAACAACTCTCAGACCGAGAGTAGGGGTCACAAACCACAATGAAAGCACACAGAAAACAGAAACCAACGCTCTTAATCGATTGAAAGTTTCAAAATATTCACACACTTATAGCTGTTCCGCAAGAATGGGAGAAAATAGAATTCCGTTTGCACGAAAAATTTATACCCCGCTCACGCTATCAAGCGAAAACTAAAGTGACAATTGTCAGCGTAAATCACGACCATGTCTACCAACCTGTGATACGACAAAATGGTTAAGCCAACACGCGCGTCATCTCCGAGAAACGCCAGGGTGCCGACTTAACTCACAGTACCGACTTAGGACCACTTTCCCTTCTAGCAGCAACTTCATTGTTACCAGTTGTAATTGATTTCGATTTTTGTAAGTTAGATAATTGCATACTCACGACTGACGTACGCGACGTTTTACTGCTTCCTTTGAGGTAGCTGGTGGCCGATGAATGGACACTGCTGGTCTTGGCAGATGCGTTACCTGACAGTTTCGAGAGCTTTAACTTCTTATGCCTACAAGGAACGACAGAGAAGTTGCTGTCGTCATCTCCTTTCATCCTTACGATGTCTTCTTTTCCGGGAAAATCCGATGGCGGTTTACTTCCTCCTGGTTTGGAGGGCACGGCTGCATTGGTTTCCTTGTTTGCTTCTTCTCTGTACTGCTCCTCGATGTTTGCACGTCGACGGACAATCAATCCAGTGTCGACGGTGATAGAAGCGCTCTTTTATGTGAAGAACGCGCGGCTTCTCCTACCCCGTGAAACAGGAGTCAAGAGTGGGAAACACGGTTCAAATTTTCTTCCTACTCCGTCGAACTGTGGGCGCGCGGCCCAGTCAAATTATTCTTTTTGATTCTGCTGTTCGTGTCGTATAATTCGCCTTGTTTCTCCGCTTCCCTGCGTTACATAACTCTTCATTCTCTTCATAAGTTAGCTTTAATATAAAAAACACAATTAATAATATTAGAGAAATATGAAGTACAATATACAGGCTGTCCCATACTCAAGTATCCGGACTTATATAGGCATATGAAATTAAAAATATTAAATCGAAAATTCCTTCTCCAAAAATCAGTAAGTTTAAGTTTTTGAGTTATTGAATATTCAAGCCGGGTTAGCGAGGGGAGAACAGCAGTCACTACACTACGTTGGACTCCCGCTCACGTACGCACGACTTTTTATACCGCGCTCCTGATTGTTTCAAATTAAATATTTAATAACTCAAAAACTAAAACTTCAACTGATTTTTGGAAAAGGAATTTGCGTTTTATTTTGTTAATGTATATAAAGTCATATGAGTCCGGACACTTGAGTCTGGGACACCCTGTATAAGACCCGTGAGGCAATTAAGGAATCGAAATTTAAAAACAAAGAAACGCTTTTTCGTTTATGAGATCACGTGAATAAAAATAGGAAAATTATTATGAAAAAAAGAAAATTATTTCTGACAAATGAAAATTATTCTGCCTCAATAAATTAGAGTCACGAATAAGTGATCAGCTTATCCGTGCATCGTTATTGCGCAGCTCGCAAGTTTGAGCGCACCTAGGGCGCACGACTGTTTGTTTCTCGCGCTTCACGCTCCATAATACGTATATGTGACGTGCGCCGAAGAAAGGGGGCTTACTCTAAAAAAATCGAAATCGAGTTTCTTACATTTTTCGATAGTTTTTGAGTTGCTCTTTTTAATGAAACCATCGAAAAAAAATTCCGAGCGTTATTATTGCTAATAACTGAGTTGATATGTACCCGAGAAATCGTGCTTTCGCTCGAGAGCTCGAGATCCCGTGAAATACCTCCCACCACTCACCACTACATCTCCGCGTCTCATCTATACCCCGTCCGTGAGCAGCGCCGCTATATGCGGGAGAATGTAGTGGTAAGTGGAGAGGGAAGATTTCCTTAGTCTTCCCTCTCTCCTAAAAATCGCGTCTATCAGGTTGACTTTGACCGCTCGTCCTGGAAAATCTCGCTTTCCAGAGTAAGCCCCCTTTCTTCGGTGCACGTCACATATTTATCTCGCACTTTGCGCTCAATAATGTGTATTAGGGTGGGCCGAATTACACATAAGTTTTTTTATTGAATATAAATAGCACGGAAAAGTTGCTACTCGTCGCCGTGATCGCGATAAAAAATTTTTTTTCTAAATCGGACCATATCTTCCGGTCGCACATCGCGTTCAAAGTTTCGAAAAATCGTCAAAAAATGAACACACGTTTTGGGATTTTTTCTTCGTAAGTTATAGTAATCGAATATCGTTCAAAATCGGTATGTGACCTCTTCTTAATATCCTTTGACTGAAAAAAAACTTCCGCTTCTCCTCCCCCTCTCCTGTAAGGGTAGGGGAGGGGCAAATATCGTAAAAAGGAGCCAGTTTATAGTCGTTATTTTTCTCGTGTGAAATGTGCGTGAAAATATATCATATTTACAACAGTATTACGTAAATATACATCAGCCGCAATATGATGGGAAGGGAGGTGGAAGGTGAGCCTCAGCAAGGGTTGACCAATTACCAAGCTGGGTGGGCTGTAGCCGGTTCTAGGAATTCGCCTTACCGCTGCGTGCAACGAGCCAACCAGACAAGTCGAGACGTAACGAATTTTAATGTTTTACTGTGCATTTTAGTGTTTATTAGAGAAGGAGTTTGATTGACAATGACGTTGAGGACGCTCGGTCAAAATTTTCGTTGTCCTTTATTTGGACCGCATGAAAGTCTGAACAAACAGATTCTTCCTGCAGTAGCTTAGGTCGTTGCCGATGATACAGAGTCCATTTACACTAAGACATCTTTGCCAAAGGTCTCTCGCAAGAGAATTATACAACTTATCAAGACTCTTCACGATAAGTATTACTACATCCGTAACATGTTAAACAGGGACAAAAAATACCTGAAAACACAAAAAGAGTACACCCAATCCATTTCTGACTGTCAAAAAACTTTATTTGACAGTCAGAAATGTATTGTGTGTACTCTTTTTGTGTTTCGAGGTATTTTTGGTCCCTGTTCAACGATTTTTGACGATTTTTTGAAACTTTGAACGCGATGTGCGACCATCTACCTTTGCAAGATTGCAAAGAATAGATAAACTACCATCAGGAACTCCGCTGCGTTGTATATCTTCAAATCTTTGAGGATTTAATAAACCGCAGGCTTTATAAGCATCACCTGATGTTGATTGAAACCGTTCTTTTAGTTCGCTCAAGCATTTTGGAAGAATTGGATCAACTACTTCAACTTTCTGCTGCCATTCGGGTCCATGCTTAGCCACAAGGTCACGGCGCTCATCACCTTCAACCAAAATTCATTAATCAGCTCGATATTTTGGCAAATTAGACCAGGATATCTCGTGAATTTGAAACAATATGTTTTTGATGCAATGCTGTTGGTTGAAACCGGAGCATCGTAGCTTCCCCGTTCTCCTCTAGTCAAAAATACTATTCAATTCTAAGAGAAAAGTGTTTATTGTAATACACATGTATTCTGTAATAATAAGTATTCAAGGTCATACTTTAATGCAGTTTTCCAAGTTTAATTTTTTTAATTAAAAATGAAAGGATATTAATAAATGAGGGCTTCTTCTTCCTAGAGTTTAGATATTTGTAAATATTGTAAATTCAATTACATTTTTTAAATAAATAATTGTACTTATGAAATGAGAGAATTATTTCAAATTCTAAGATGGTGAAACTTTGAGAATTCATTACAGAATAAAATGAATCCTCATTTATTATAATCCAATTATTTTAAAAGAATAAGCTTAGAAAGAGCTGCACTAAACATTGAACTTTAGTAGTAGTGTAGAGAGTTAAAGAAGGGACACCCTTGACTCGTTTTATCATAACTTCTATCTATAGTTTTTACACGAATGAGATGGGTATCATTTTTGAACATAATTTGCCATTTTTGTACAGTCAAGTGCGGGTATGGCTTGTAATAGAGTAATTATTTACGTCTTATTTCCTGTCACTTCTGTCAAACGAGACTGACTGACAGGAAAATATCTACCAGTATATTACAAGACACACATACATGCACTCGACTGTACCTTCTACATTAAACTTAGAATAGGCATATTTAGTAACAGCACTGAAACTTTTTAAAGTTACCTGCCAGTTCACCTGCGCGCTTAGCTCGTTGAGGGATTCTTTTCTCTTCGAATTCGGTGTTGATTCGAGTTTGAATTTCCTTCTCTAGCTTGGCTTCGAATAAATCCAAAGATGCATTGCAGCGTGTTACTAAACCTCTCGTTTTCTTCATTATTCCCTCGAAGTCCAGGTTTTCAATGCGAGTTATTAATTTATTCGTCATTCGATGTGCTTGAATGGCATCCAGCCCTTTGGTCTGCAAATATTTTGAGGTTGGATCTGCGTGATAAAATATTTGTTGGAAAGTGACACCCACAACCATTATTTTCATTTGAGACCACTTTTTCAGAAGACCATTAGCAGTTGTTCTCACTGCGGGCCTAAACGAGGCATCTTTAAATATTGATTCGAGGACAAAAAGAAGTACAGGTAGAACCGATTTTCGACCAAACAATTGGTTGCATGATTTTCCTTTTCCCCACCATCTTGTTCCGTCAAGTTTTTTTACTAAAACTTTCAATTTTGCAACTCCCACGAAAACTGTTGATGTAACATCTTTCCATATATCTAAACGTTTATGAGATTCTGATAAAAAGGCTGCAGTTTCTTGTTCTAGCATAAAGAGTGACGTAGCCGGTAAAATACACATGGTAGTTTGTTTGAAAACCAGATTCAGCTGATGAGCTTCACAATGCGCATAGATTGTCCCGGGCACAGATTCCTTTAATCTTGCTTGAAGTCCTTTTGTATCACCAGCCATATTTCCTGCTCCGTCAAAAGAAAATCCAATTAGATCTTCTAAGGCAAGCCCCACTTTGTTCAAGACTGATGTCGTTTGAATAAATGTAGCTTCCTCAGTAGTATCGGGTGATGGCACTATATCAATCAGGCGTTCAACAGAGCCGAATTCATCTACATATCGCAGAACGATTGCAGTCTGTTCTTGTACTGAGATATCCTGAGTCGCATCCAAACATAGTCCGTATAACTTTCCATTCTTTTTGTTTGCCGAAATAACTTTATTCTGAATCATTTGACCGCTCTTGCTTCTTCCTCTGCCTGCCCTCTGTCGCCCGTTTGTGGACTTCGTATGGTCGGCATTCCTACCTTACCAAAGAGTCCTCGATGTTTCCCGCTCTTAGCTTGCCTACCTCTTACCCCCCTTATCCGACAACTATTTTCTACACCTAACCTCGAAACAAAATTTGCACGTTTCAACTTTCCTTTCTCACAACTTATTTCCACCCTTTACACACTTGCCTTCACTCACCCTTCTTCCTTTACACCTGCTCTCCGCACTCACTGTCCTTTCTGCACCCACACACGCTGATTCCCTTCACCAAAGCCAAAAAACGCAACACTTGACACAAAAGAGTTCTCTCACGATCGGTACCGAAAACGGAAGCCAGATAATCATTTTTCAACACCACGAAAACTTACAAAAATGATCAAATTGGAATAGAGGTATTTTGAAAATAACTAAAATAAAATAATAAAAATAAATAAATAAAATAAACTTTTATCATATGAATGATAGCCAATATTCAATTACATCACCCTCAAGTAAATAATCAAATTATGTTAGTTAATGTTAAAAAATTGAAATTCAATCTTTAAGTAATTTAATATCGTCCAAACAATTAATCAGCTAATAAATAATCAATGTGTTCAGAACATGAAAAACACTTAATCATTGTTTTCATTGAAACATTCAAATAATGTTGAGTTTATATTTTTCTGAAAATTTCAGTTATCAATAACCTTTTAAACTAATTCCAGAAAAAATAAAAACATGTGTACATACAATTGTGAAAATTGAATTCGAGTAATCATATCACATCATCAGAAACATTTTAAAAATTATGTCACTTGAATAGGGATATTTTAAATATAAATAAACTTTCATTATACCAATTATATGCAATATTCAATTACATAACCTTAAAGTAAATAATCAATTTATGTTAATAAATTTAAAAGAATTAAGATTCAATATGTACAACATTTAATTTTGTGAAAAAAAATTAATCAGTCAATAATCAATCAGTTATTTTACAAAATAAAAAGTCTTAAATAATAACTTTCATTACAAAATTGAAATAAATTTCACTTTATATTTTTTTGTATCTTGAAATTTCATTTCTGAACATTTTAATTATCAATAAACTTTCATAGTAATTTTCTAAAAAAATAAAACTCATGAACATTGTACATATAATTTTGAGAATTGAATTCAGATACTCATTTGACATCATAAATAATATTATAAAAAAATTACATCATTGTAATAGGGATAGGTTTAAAAAAATAAAATTGTATTATGCTAATTATATTCAAGATTCAATCACATCACCTTATAGTAAACAATCAATTTATGTTACTTGATGTAGAAAAATTGAAATTAAATATTTATGTTACTTAATTTTGTGATAAAATTAAATATCCAACAATGAATTAATCATTTTATAACACAAGAAGCATTGAAGAATTATTTTCATTGAATCATTCAAATAACTTTTACTTCGTATTTTTCTAAAAATTTTAATTCTTAATAACCCTTTAATGAAATTTCGGAAAATATTGTTTTTCTTCGTTCTATCGGTCCCATCAGTAAAGAAAAAGAATAAATAAAAACGATTCTAGTTCTTTAAACATCGTTCTTTAATAACCTTATCGACGTTTCGGCACACAATGCGGGCCTTCTTCAGGAAAAATTGCTTATCTAAAAAAATGTTGTTACAATAAGTTTTTTGTGTATTCTTTCATTGTTTGCGAAAGTCATGAACTTCATAGATATACATTTTTGTCATTACCTGTACTTAGTATGTGGAGTCAAACATTAAGAAAATTTTAAAAACAATGTCAAAACATTAGACGCTTTCAATGAGAGAATATAATTGTTCACATTTTTGTTTAGAGAATAAAACAATAAATATAATAAAACTGTTCTTTCTATTTTGTTGAAACCTCTAAAAAATAAATTTTCACGAGGCTCCAACTCGACATAACAATTACATTTTTGGTTTTGAGAAAGGAACAAGTATAATCGTTAAATACATCTGTCAACGAGTAATAGATATATATCTAATCTACATTAAGGACGATACTACAAGAGCGACGATGAACAAATCAAGTTTAC
>CAKNXH010057312.1:43417-80241 GCA_932178445.1 Andricus quercusramuli
GTAAACTTGATTTGTTCATCGTCGCTCTTGTAGTATCGTCCTTAATGTAGATTAGATATATATCTATTACTCGTTGACAGATGTATTTAACGATTATACTTGTTCCTTTCTCAAAACCAAAAATGTAATTGTTATGTCGAGTTGGAGCCTCGTGAAAATTTATTTTTTAGAGGTTTCAACAAAATAGAAAAGACAGTTTTATTATATTTATTATTTTATTCTCTAAACAAAAATGTGAACAATTATATTCTCTCATTGAAAGCGTCTAATGTTTTGACATTGTTTTTAAAATTTTCTTAATGTTTGACTCCACATACTAAGTACAGGTAATGACAAAAATGTATATTTATGAAGTTCATGACTTTCGCAAACAATGAAAAAATACACAAAAAACTTATTGTAACAACATTTTTTCAGATAAGCAATTTTTCCTGAAGAAGGCCCGCATTGCGTGCCGAAACGTCGATAAGTTTATTAAAGAACGATGTTTAAAGAACTAGAATCGTTTTTATTTATTCTTTTTCTTTACTGATGGGACCGATAGACCGAAGAAAAACAATATTTTCCGAAATTTCATTAAAGACGACGGTCGAAAAAAAAGGAGAGGCAAATTCTGGAGTTACTCCGAAAAATTTGTATTTTGGAGTTCAGCTCCAAGTTTTCGCTTGGATTCATATAACCCTTTAAACTATTCCAGAGAAAATTAAAATATATATGCACATAATTTCGAAATCGAGATTCAGATACTCATATCACAACATGGCAAAAGTAAAAAAAAAAAAATATATATGTATATATATATATTTTTAATTGTAGTATTTTAAACATTAACAAACTTCTATTACACAAATTATAGTAAATAGTCAATTACACAACCTTGAAGTATATAATCCGTTTATGTTACCTAATCAAAAGCAATTAAAATTGAATCATCATGTTATCTAAAATTGTTGAAAAAAAGAATCAGCTAATAATTAATTAATCTGTTTATAACATAAAAAAATTCAAATATAATTTTCATTCAAACATTTTAATAATTTTTATTCTACATTTGAAAAAAAAATCACTATCATTTCTGAAAATTTGATATATTTTGATAACCTACCATACTAATTTCAGAAAAAAATAAAAACATATTCACATATAATTTTGAAAATTGAATGCAGACACTCGTTTCACAACATCAGAATCATTTCAGAAATAATGTTATTAGTGGTATTTCAAATTTAAATAAACTTTCATTATGCAAATTATATCCAGTATGCAATTACATGGCCAGGCAGTAAATGATTAATTTATGTTTCTGAATTTAAAACAATTTAAATTCAATCTTTATGTAATTCAATATTGTGGTAAAAATTAATCAGCTAATAATTAATTAAACAGTTTACAACATGAATATACCCTGAAGCAATTATTTTCAAAGAAACAATCAAATTATTTTTAAATTTCAATTTTCATTTCTGAATATTTTAATTTATTAATAAGCTATTGAAAAAATTCTAGAAAATTAGAGTTCTAATAGAATCAAGAATTAATCAATCATTAAAAGACATAAAAACCATTGCACAAATATTCTCATTTAAATATTCAATTAATTTTAAGTTCATATTTATAAAATTTTTAATTGAATTACTTAAAATTTAAATTATTAATAACCTTTTATACATATCTTATAATCAATCAAAACATATGTACATAAAATTTTGAAAATTGAATTCAGGCGATCATTTCAGACCATCGCAAACATTTAAAAAAATTATATATTATTCAAGATTCAATTACATAACCTTGAAGTGAATAATCAATTTATGTTGTATAATTAAAATTAATTAAAACTCAATATTGATGTGATTCAAATATGTGAAAAACATTAATCAGCTAATAATTGATTAATCAGTTCAGAACATGGAAAGTATCAAATAATTATTTTCACTAAAACATTCAAATAATTTTTACTTCATACAATTATGAAATTTTGAATTGATTTATTATTTATTGTTGTTCAAATGAATATAAACGTTAGCTTTATTTTAAACTTTGAAGATTTACCTAAATTATTAGGAAAAAGAAATATTTATTATAATTTCATTATTAAATTTGAAGTACCTTTTAAACTAATTCCGGGAAAAATGAAAGCATATTTACATATAATTTTGCAAATTGAATTCAGATACTCATTTCGAAACTCAAGAAACAATTGGACATTTATATAACCGAAATAGGGCTATTTTAAATATAAATAATTTTTTATTATACAAATCATAGGCAATATTCAGTTACATAATCTCAAAGTAAATAATCAATTTATGTTACTTAATTGAAGAATATTAAATTTAAATCTTTATGTCATTTGATATTGTGAACAAAATTAATCTGCTAATTCTTAATTAATTAGTTCACAACATGAAAAGTATGAAAAAATTATTCTCATTGAAACTATCAAATAATTTTTACTTCATATATTTTTCTTTAAATTTTGACTTTTCTTTTCTTAAATTAAATTTATTAATCATGTTTACACTAATTCCAGAAAATGTAGTTTTCAACAAAAACAGTTTATATTTAATTAATGAGTTCAGAACGTAGAAAGCATTTAATAATTATTTTCATTAAAATATTAGAATAACTTTTATTTAATATTTATCTGAAAATTTCAATGATTAATAACCTTTCAAAGTAAAACGATGAAAAATTGAGATATATGCACATATAACTTTGAAAATTTAATTCAGATACTCACTTGAGAAAACGCTGTTCCTACACAAACTTATTCTACACAAAATATTTTGTAGACAACGTATACTGATCATATTTTTCCTACACAAAATATTTTCTACACAAAATATTTCCTACACAGAGTTTAATACTGTTATATTTTTCCTAAACAATATTTTTTCTACACAGAATATTTCCTACACAGAATTTGATATTTTTTATTAGTTTTATTTTTTTCCTAAACAAAATATTTTCTATACAAAATATTTTCTACACAGAATTAATTATTGTTCAATACTGTTATATTTTTCCTACACAACATATTTTCTACACATAATATTTCCTACACAGACAAAAATAGTAATTCATATTTTATTATGAAGATATTCTAAAAATATTGTACACAAAAATATTATGTCCTATATTTTTCCTACACAAAATATATTCTACACGAAATATATCCTACAAAACATATTTGAAACAGTATTTTCTAGCACAAAGCAGATCCTACACAAAATAATATGATTATAATTTTACTTCAAATATTGTTGCTGACATATGACAAATATTTTGAGGGATGATATTCAACACAGGATATCCAATACAAAAATATTGAGTGTGAAAATTTTCCTACACAAAGCATATTTTACACAGACTATTCCCCAATGGGGAATATAAAAAAAATCAGTTATGCCTTGAAGGTAACTGACATATATGTGAACTTTACAAAATATGTAAACGATTTGTTTTCGAGTAAATTAAAAATATCGAATGACATCGGGCAATAGGGAAGCTGAATATAGGCTTAGGGTTGCCTAAATTTAAACCTGTAAGAATTTAACTTCATTGATCAATGCCCCACCCCCTCAATTTGTTCACATTCCGGAGAAAGAAATTCCTTTTTTTTCAAATCGGTTATCATTAACCCTTTTGCCCCCAGGCTTTTGAAATTAACTTGGGGGTTTAAATGGGAAAAGCTCGTTTTTCGACACACAAATTTATATTTTGATATTTATTTTATATTTATATATTTATATTTCCCCCCCCCCCCCAATCCCTGTGTATTGTGCACGACAAGTTTCCAAGTATTTTATAACCAATTTTGAGTGGTTTAAACAATTGCTATTTGTTTAAACAATTTTTTCCCCCGTAAAACGTGAATTTTTTTATTTTTCGGAATTGATGATGCATTTGATAAATTTAAAGAATAAATAATGTTTCTTCTTCAACACATTTTGTAATTATTTAAATAATTAACATTGTTTAAACAATTGCTTCCTTTTCAATCGTAAAAAGTTATTATTTCTTGGAAATAATTACACAATTAACGAATGTTGGAAATAATAAATTTTTTCAACGATATTTGGCCATTATTTAAACAATTTGCATTAGTTAAAGCAATTTTTTCTCCCTGTAAATCTTCAGCAGTTACTGCTTTCTGGAATCGATAACCCATTTAATGAATAATAAGAGTGATATATTGTGTGAAAGACAGTTTGCAATTATTTAAACAATTATTCATCATTCACTGGCCCTTTTTAATAGGAAAGGTGAAGAAAATTCTAGTTTCATACATTATGTATAATTTTTTTAAAGCACGGTTCTATCTATTCATAATAAAATATTACTATTTAATTCTGTGTAGAACATACATATTCTGTGTAGGCAAAATATTGGACAGAATAATTTTTTGTGCAACATTTGAAAAATATTTTCAGAATAAAATAATTACTATTTATTTCTGTGTAGGCTATATTCTGCGTAGAAAATATTTTGTGTAGGAAAAAAATAACGGTATTAAATTCTGTGTAGGAAATATTATGTGTAGAAAATATTTTGTGTAGCGTAGAAAATATTTTGTGTAGGAAAAAAATAAAGTTATTAAATTCTGTGTAGGAAATATTATGTGTAGAAAATATTTTGTGTATGAAAAATATAACAGTATTAAACTATAATTAATCCTGTGTAGAAAATATTTTGTGCAGGAAATATTTTGTGTAAGAAAAAAATAAAAGTATTAAACAATATTAAATTCTGTGTAGGAAATATTTTGTGTAGAAAAAACTTTGTGTATGAAAAATATAACAGTATCAAATTCTGCGTCAGAAATATTTTGTGTAGGAAAAATATGATCAGTATATGTTGTGTACAATATATTTTGTGTAGAATAAATTTGTGTAGGAACGGGTGTTACTTATGATTTTTATGATAAAAGTTTATTTATATATAAAATACCTC
Organism: Andricus quercusramuli; assembly: GCA_932178445.1. Taxonomy (NCBI): domain Eukaryota; kingdom Metazoa; phylum Arthropoda; class Insecta; order Hymenoptera; family Cynipidae; genus Andricus; species Andricus quercusramuli. The sequence goes on from CAKNXH010057312.1 coordinate 48,374, forward strand.
TTCCAATTTCATAATTTCCAAAATGTTCACGATGATGTAAGATGCTTATCTAAATGCAATCTTAAAAATGATACGTAAATGTGTTTTAAGTTTTCATGGAATAAGCTAAAAAGATTATAAATAATTGAAATTTTTAGAAAAGTATAAGAAAAAAAATTATTTTGAAGTTTCAGTGCGAATAATATTATGGGTTGTGAAGTGAGTAGAGTAACAAAGTTTTATCATAAAAATCATATCCAATATTCGATTAAATATATAACGATTCCTTCCATACCACAATGTTACACAAGATAGAGGTTACCTTTTTTCATATGAAAGATTCGAACTTTCATTTCTAAACATTTAATTTGTTTATGAAATAGAACCATTTAATATATAATTAATTAGTTCACAATACAAAGACCAATAAACAGTTCTTTAAATACAAACATTGGAATAATTTTTACTTCATATTTTCTGAAAATTTGAATTAATAATAATCTTCTTAACTAATTCTATAGAAAAGCAAAAAATATGTACATATAATATTGAAAGAAGAATTCAGATACTTATTTCACGAAACCAAACAATTTAGAAATATTATACAATTGGAATAGGTCAATAGGGGTATTTCAAACAGAAATAATATTTTTTTATAAAAATTATGGTCAATATTTAATTACATGGCCTTCAGTTGAATAATCAATTGATCTACCTAATTTAAGCATATTCAAATATAATTTTCATTCAGGCATTCAAACAATTTTTACTTTACATTTTTTTTTAATTTTCACTTTCATTTCTGAAAATTTGATTTATTAGTAACCATTTTTAGTAACTTAAGAAAGATAGAAACATATTTTCACATGATTTTGAAAATTAAATTCAAATAATCATTTCACAATGTCACAAACATTGAGAGAAATCACGTGATTGTAATAGAGGTATTTTAAATGTAAATGAACTTTTATTATACAAATTATAGCCAATATTCAAATACATAACCTTAATGTAAATAGTGAATTTATATACTCATTTTACAAAATCAGGCACATTTCAAAATTTCATCGTAATAAGGGTATTTTAATTATAAATAAACTTTTATTATACAAATTATAGGGTTACCTTCAATCCTACACTGCTAGATTGTAAACGTGTAATTTTGGCAACAGATTTACGAATCAAAATGAATGGATTGTGATCGCTTTCAATATTTTCATTACATGATTGAAAGCTTGAATACAAGAGAAAATTATTGACAACCCAAAATTATTTCGAATTTGCAGGCAAAAATATTGTCGTGCAATTTTTTTGCAAGAGAAAGTTATTGACAGCAAATTATTATTTTTTTTTCGAAGTTGCTGTCAAAATTGCTTGCAATTGAAAAAATGGAAAGCAGATAATTTTGACAGCAAATTCAGCGAGCTGCATCAAATATGAAATTATTAACAACGCCAATTTTTTTTATACACATGGAGATATTTTTGACAACGAAACTCTTTTTTATTTCATAAGTAATGATTTTGTAACTATACTCAGTTCAAAAAGCAGAGCTGAAGTTCTCATGAACATAATCATGTTCATGTATGCTCACCATATTTTTGTAATCAGCAAGCTCTGTCAAAAGTTTCTCCCCGAGCAATTCGCGCATTCGAGAGCTGTGCTTCAGAGTTACAACGGTGATGGCGCTGACGTTTGAGCATCCATCTCGTTTATGGCGATTGGTATCTCTGACCTCTATTTTGCCCGCGATTTTCAAACGGTAAAAGTGTATTTTCACATTCTCATCGGAACGAAAAGGTATTGGTTTTATGTGAAAACCGACTTTTACGGATTTCATCCTATCTCGACGTTTTCGGAATCACTGATTGAGACAAAGTAAATTTTACTTCGGTGATTGCCTGTTGTTGTCATCGTCTGTGAAGAATTGTCCGATTGTATTGCTCTTTGGCACACTGTTTTAGGGCCTGACAAGAGAGGACGAGGTTGTGAATCAGCCAATCCGGATCCAAATTTTCAAAATTTCTGACACCATTTTCTTCAAGATTCAGAAATGATATGTACGGTTGTTCGTAGTACTCAGGAAGTCCCACAATTTATCTAAATGACTTTTTCCGTTAAAAAGAAAATTATGAGAGTTATAGCATTTACTAAATTCAGAAAAAGAAACGAAAATGAAAATTTTGAGCCAAACAATGCACAATATGGAAAAATAAAGAAATGTTGATTCTCAAAAGCCCTTCAAGATTGTCATAACAACTTTTGGAGTTTTCTTAAAAGATCGAAAATTCCAATTTTGGCCCAAATAACACGAGATGCGAAAAAAATCAGAATTGTTGCTTTTCAGAAGACCTATAAGCTTTTCTGTAAACATTTTTTGGTAGGAGGGGTTTTTCGTTTCTAAGTATGAAAAATCATATTGGAATACTTTTATTTTAATTTTTGAGTCGAACGACGCGAGATAAGAAAAAAAGTCAAAATAGTAGAATTTGTGTTTTTAAAAAGTCAGATAAAATTCCTATTAAACACTTCTTTATAGGACCAATCGTAAATCATCAAGATAATTTTTTAATAATATCTTTAACTATTTATTTGTACACTCTAAATTTAAATCAGTCAAAATTTGACTGATTCAATCAATCAAGCATTTTTTGACTGACAAATCAGTCATTTTGACTGGCAAAAAAGTCGCTTTGACTGATGAATCAGTCAATATTGATGACTGGTTCAATCAGTCACTCGAAATGACTGATTCTCAGTCAATAAAAGTGACTGATTGGTCAGTCGTTTTCTAAGTGACAAGTAAATCAGTCGTTTCATGACGACCAAATGAACCATTTTACAAATGAGAACCTTAGCTCAAGTTATGTTATGTTATCAGAAATTATTCTAAGAAGTTTCTTTTCTTTCTCCCCAAGATTTCAAAGATCTCAATTTATTACAAAAGGTATAACAAATTTTAGGAGCATCAATAATTTTTTCAAAGATCTGAAAAAATCGAAATAGTTCAAAGTTTGAAAGATTTCACCAAAATTCTTTAAGATTTCAAATAAATATTGGAAAAAAATGGCAAAAAGTTTTTAAAAAAGATTTCCAGCGAATCAAAATGATTTTACAAGAATTCATAAAGATTTCAGAGATCTCAAGCTATTCCAAAAGAATTTCAAAGGTTTAAAGGATTTTCACAAAGATTTAACAAAAATATTGAAAAAAAATTCAATTATGTCAAATCGTTTTAAAATGTTTAAATATTTGGAGAGAAATATAACAATATTTCACAAATTTTTAGGGAATTTAGAGGATTTTCAAAGATATCAGAAGATTCCACGAGTATTCATCGAAGATTTCACATTATTTCAAGCGGTTGCAAAGATTTCAATGAAATTCCCAAAGATTCAAAGATTCATGAATTAGTTTTTGTAACTGACGTACTATATTTAATTTAATTGTTCTTTGGTTAACATTCAGTAATGTCAAGAAACAAATTTTTATTGAATTAAAAATTAGAGATAAAGTCAAATCCTTAAAGTTAATATAAATTATGACGGAAAGATGGTAAAATTTCTAAGTTGTTATACAATTCTTTCTTTGAATGGACAATTGTTGTTTGGTTGGCTTTGGTAATTTTGTAAATTTAGAACTGATTTGACTCAAAAGTGTTTCTAAAAGATCTTAAGGGATTAAAAGGATTTGACAAAGATCTAAAAATAGTCAAAAGGTTTCAAATTCTTTTAGGAGAATTCACAAAAAATTCTCAAATATTCAAACATTCAGTGATTATGAAGCTTTAAAGATTTAAACGAAAATTCTTTAAAATATCTCATAAGGTTTAAAAGGGTTTAGGAGGAATTTTACAAAGATTTAGCAATAATAAAATAATTGAATTATGTAAAAATATGACAAAATGTTGCAAATATTTGAAGAGAACAAATGACTGAAGTTCAATTTGAATTACGTAGACTCAACGATGTACTCCAATTTACTAAAGCTAATTTGAATTTACTGAAATACGTATACTTTAATTTCCATTGAATGGCGTTTAGGGCGCTGTCCCATGGAGGTAGATTAGTAGAATAGTTGAACAGTTTTGACCAATGAGGTGACTGCTAGAGCTTGTGTAGGCACCTCATTGGTCAAAATTGTTCCACTATTCTGCCAATCTACCTCCATGGGGCTGCGCCCTCAGTCCTAAAATATCTTTGCCTAAAGGTCCTAAATATTATTTTCGTCACGCATGCAGTGCTCCCAATCTTGCTCCCCAACCGCACTGCGCATGCGTCGCGCCGAATTTCTGATTGGCTGCGTAGCGCGCGCTTATTTAAAATGTTTTAAGTATGCAAATTGTTTCAAACAAATAATAATTAGAAAATGCATAGAAATACATTTTTCACTGCAAAATAAACTTTCGCAGCCATAGAAGTAATAATAATTTGATTTCACTGCTCAAAAAGCGTTATTCCTTCGGACATCGATAAAAGATTTCAGCAGTGATATCATGCATTTTCCAGTTATTATTTGTTTGAAACAATTATTTTGCACATTTTAAACATTTTAAATAAGCGCGCGCTATGCAGCCAATCAGAAATTTAGCGCGACGCATGCGCAGTGCGTTTGGGGAGCAAGATTGGGAGCACTGCACGCATGCACGAAATATGCCATACCTCACAGCGGTTCTCCGTTCGCTGTGAAGTATGGCCCCGTGCATTCACGATGAAAAATAGTGTATGCAACTCACGAGCGGATCATGACAGCTACGACCACATTGGCTTTTTGATCCTTTCACCATGAGCGCGCATGAGCGATAAAATTTGAATTAAATTATTATGCACATTAAATGGTTACAATCATGTGTTGCAGATTAGGTCAAGATGGGTAAATGTGACCCGAAATTCGAAGCTTAGACTTTCTATAATGGTGTCTCAAATATTTAAAAACTGAAACTGAGATTCTCTTTGAATAATCAATTTGATTCCCGAAATTATAAAACTGATAATGAAAAAATCCCGAATTTGGAAAATACCCGATATTATAAAATATTCGACACTAGACAATATTTGCGAATTATAAACTTCCCAATTGTAAATAATTGAGAAATGGTTTCAATAATAAATAAGGAATAAAATAAAAATATGTGCAAAAAATTATAAATAATTTTCTTTTATGTATTTTTTATTAAAACAACTTTTTAATTTTTTAGGTTAGGGAATTTTATAATTTTGGAATTTCTCTGCGTCGGAAATTTTACAGTAATGGATATCATATAATGACGGCAACTTTTATTTCCGAAATTTTTTATCATCGGGAATTTAAAAGTTGGTGATATCATATTACATTTGAGATAATATAATTTGGCCAAATTTTTGAAGTCTTGGATGTGAAGAAATAGCGTAAACATAACTACTGAAACAGAAAGCTTCCGAGAAATGCAAAATACCGTAATTTCAAATTTCCGATAGAAAATAGCAGTACCGAAAATGTTTATTACCGAAATTTTCAAACACGAATTTTTAAATTCCTGGAAAAATAAGATTTAATAGTTCACTGGAGAATAAATATATTTCATATAAAATAAAATATTATTCTAACAGAAAAAAACTACTCTATTTTTTCACAGGAATTTAAAAATTTGGCAGTTTACCATTTTCTTGAATTTGAAATTTCGGCAATTTACTATTTTCGGGAATTACGTCATTCCCGAATTTCCAAATTTCGGAAAAAATAACATTTAATAATACACTTGAGGATAAATAGTTCATATAAAAGAAAATATTCAAACAGAAAAAAAAACTATTTAATTATTTCGTTGTTTTGCGGGAAATTGAAAATTCGGTAATTTATTATTTTCCGAAATATTGGAATTTCAGCAAATTTAATATTTTCAGGAGTTTGTAAATTCCATAATTTACCATTTTCGGGAATTTGAAAGTTCGGCAATTTACTATATTCGGAAATTTTAATTTTCGGCAATTTAATATTTTCGGTAATACATATTATAATTTTGGGAGTTTGAAAGTCCACTTTTTAAAATTTCGGCAATAAACATTTTCGGTAGTTTTATTTTCAGCTATAAAATTGAATTTTTGGGAAGTTTCACTTTTCGGGAAATTTCTGCTTCGGTAATTTTTCACATTTGCGATTTGGAAAATTCGGTAAAATTATGTCATGCCCTTCTTGTCATACAGATTTTTTAAATCTATACTTCAAGTTTGAAAAACTAAAATGGAGTATCTCTGAGAATTATAGTTTCGCTTCTACTCTACAATAAAATACTTATATTCTAAAATACTCCCTGTTCCAAAGAAAAATTCTAATTGACAGATATTCCCAGTTCTATACCTGAATTAAATTCTTTTAGAAATTTCCCTGTCCCAATTGTCGAAACGACATTTTTTTTCGAAATTCCTTGTCTAAAACTCAAAATTATAGTTCTTCATTAAAATTCTCTATACCCAAGTAAAAATTATAATTCTTTACAGAAATTCCCTGTCCCAAATTGAACAATATATTTTTCAACTTTCTAGAATTGTAATTCGTTTTAAAAATTCCACGTCTCAACTCAGAATCATAAAGCTTTTAGAAAATGCCGGTTCCAAGTCAGAATTAGAGTAATAAAATATACACAGCGCAAAGTGAGCTAAAAAAGGAGAAATAATGTAATTTCAATGGAAAAGGGGAAAGATTTAACATTAAATTTGAATTTTGAAAAGTCAGTCTTCGAAATAATCTGTTAATGTCCCCCGAACTTTTAACAAATAAAATAAAAAATATTTTTGTACACACATCTTTACAACTAAAAGAATATGAGAATTAAAAGCAAAAGGTTTTTGAATATTTGAAACACCATTAATGAAAGTCTAAACTTCGAATTTCGTGTCACATTTACCCATCTTGACCTAATCTGTAACACATGATTGTAACCATTCAATGTGCATAGGAATTTAATTCAAATTTTACCGCTCATGCGCGCGCATGGTTAAAGGATCAAAAAGCCAATTTGGTCGTAGCCAAAGATATTATAAGCCTAGATGCGGCACGGGGTGTCAGAGTGGGGGAACAATATATATAGGACATCACATTTTCTGCCATATCGAGGTGCTGCCCTCACCGTACTACCAAGTCGGGCGCTGGTTTTCTCATTCTTCGTCAGATATGACGGTAAGGCAGTTGAAAGATTTTTTAAGGTTAGACATTTTGACAAGTATCGCTATTTGAACAACGCACCCAGCACTCAGTATTTAAGCTCCAACAGGGCATTTATAGAGTATTGAAGAGAATTTAAAGCATTTATTGTTTAAACAAATATATATCATACTTAATACATATATTTTTACAAAAACATTCTAGAATGAAATAAACATATCATTTTTTTAAACTACAGAGTTATTACAGGTCGCGTAATTCCAAAAAGTCAGGGAATGTCAAGGAAAACCTGACAGAGTTAGGGAATTTTCAATAAATTAAAGTTGAAATTAATTTTATTATTATTGTTGAAAATCGCAAATATTTGATAGAAGATTAATATGTTTTGACTGGGGATTTAAACTACTTTGTGGAAAATTCATCTTTTTTGATTGAATTCAACTATTTCTGGTATAAAATTAAAATCCTTTTTGCGGTTAAAATATAATATATGACGTTTTTCGTCGAAAAGTAATCTTTTTTGGTGGAAAATTCAACTACTTAATTAGAAGTGGAACTGCTTTGTTAAAAATTTATTTATTCGGTTGATGATTTATCATTCTAGTGAAAATCTTCTTTTGTTCAAAATTTAATTCTTTTGCTGACAATAATGTTTTCTAGATGAGAATTAATTTTTTAACTGAAAAATTTAATTTTACATGTTATCTGGTTTAAAATTCCTATATTTTATTGAAAACTCGAATTTTGTAGGAGAATATTCAATCTTCTTGGTGATTAGTTTATCCTTTTGGTTGGAAATTACTACAAAAATTCAAATATTCGGTTGAAAATTCATGTACTTTGTTAAAAATTCATCTTATTGATTGAAAATTATACTATTTCGTTGAAAAATTACTTTAATTTCATTGAAAATTAATTTATTTTACTGAAAATCTAACCATTCTATTTTTAGTTGAGAATTTATCTGTTTTCGGTGAAAATTCACCTATTTGTTGAAAATCAATTTTTTGCAAAAGAGTACTCTCATTAGTTGAAACTTCATCTTTTTGGTTAAAAATTAATTTCTTAAGTTGAAAATACCTTTTTTTTTGGTTGAAAATTTATTTTACTGACTGAAAATCATTCTACTTTAATTTTGGTAAAAAATTTATCCTTTTAGTTTGAAATGCATGTATTCGGTTGAAAATTATATTTTTTTACTTGAAGATTCATCACTTTAGTTGAAAATTCATTTTAACTATTACATTTTTTTTTTTTTTGAAAATTCACTTTTTTTGTTAAGAATTAATTTCTTTTATTGAAAAAAAAACTGTTCAGTTGAAAATTGTTTTTTTTTGTTGATAGAAAATTCATCTTTTTTTTGGTTGGAAATTCATAATTGTGATTAAAAAATAATTTCTTGGATTGAAAGTTCATTTATTTTTAGCTGAACATTAATTTTTTTTAACTGAAGATATAACTATTCCATTTTCGATTAAAAATTTATATTTTTAGTTGAAACTTAATTAATTCTGCTGAAAACTCGTGTTTTTTTTAATTTACTTTTCTAACTGTAAACTGAAATACGTATTATATATTTGGTTTGTAAATTCAACTTTTATTGTTTAATATTGAATTATTTTGTTGAGAATCCTTTTTTTTTGTTAAAAGTTATACTATTTCATTGAAGATTAGTTTTTTTACTGAAAATTTAAGTATTCTATTCTGAGTTGAAAATTTATCCGTTTTCGGTGAAAATTTAACAACTTGTTGAAAATCCATATTTTTTGGTAAAAGAGTACTCTCATTAGTTGAAATTTCATCGTTTTAATAAAAAATCGAATTTTTTGGTTGAAAATTTAACTGTTTTGTTGAAAATTCCTTTGTTTTTTGATTGCAAATTTATTTTACTAATTGAAAATTATCTTACTTTATTTTTTGTAGAAAATTTATCTTTTTAGTTAAAATTAATGTATTTGGTTAAAAATTATTATTTTTTTAGTTGAAGATTCATCATTTTGTTTCAAAATTAACTTTAGCTATTCCATTGTTTGTGGAAAATTTACGTTTTTTGATTTAAAAAATCATCTTTTTCGTTAAAAAATTATCTGTTTAATAGAAAATTGAACTGTTCTGCTTTTTGTTATAAATTAATTTCTTTGTTGATAGAAAATTCATCTTTTTGATGGAAAAATCCACTATTTGGTAAACATTTCATATTATTGGTTGAAAATTCATCATTGTGATTGAAAATTAATAAATTTGGTTGAGAATTTGTTTCTTTTTAGTTCAAAATTAATTTTGTTAACTGAAGATATAACTATTCCATTTCCTGTTAAAAATTTATATTTTCAATTGAAAATTAATTAATTCTGCTGAAAACTCGTTTTTTTTGTTGTATTTACTTTTCTAATTGCAAATTGAAATATGTATTATATTTTTGGTTTGTAAATTTATCTTTTCTGGTTTAATATTGAATTATTTTGTTGAGAATCCATTTTTTTTTGTTGAAAATTGATTGTCTTAACTGAAAATTTAATTCTTCTGTTTTTGGTTAGAAAATAATTTTTTTTTTCATTATGAAAAATAATATTTTTTGTTGAAAATTAGTTTTTTTTTTGTTTTTTTGTTAAACATTTATTTACCTGCCATTTTAACTGTTCTAATCTTTGTTCAAAAAAATTCACTTTAACTAATACATTTTTTTTAGAAAATTTAATTTTTTATAAAAATGAGATCTTTTTCATTAAAAAGTTATCTGCTTATTAGAAAATTTAGCTATTCTATTTTTTGTTAAGAATTAATTTCTTCCATTGAAAAAAAAACTAGTTGAAAATTCGTTTTTTTTCGTTGATAGAAAATTCATCTTTTAGATTGAAAAATCCACTATTTGAACAAAATTTCATATTTTTGGTTAAACATTCATCATAGTGATTAAAAAATAATTTCTTTGGTTGAAAATTCGTTTGTTTTTAGTTCAAAATTAATTTTTTAAACTGAAGATATAACTATTCCATTTTCGTTTGAAAATTTATATTTTTCGTTGAAAATTAATCATTTTTGCTGAAAACTCGTTTTTTTCAAATTTACTTTTCGAACTGCAAACTGAAATATTGGGATATTGTATTGTAAATATGGGATATTGTAGTAACCCTTAATAAAAGACACTGTTTAATATGTTTTCTATTACTTTGACTTCTTTTATCATTTAAATTTAGCACCCCTTCCAATTTGAAGCGATATATCTTCATGCGAAATTTGAATAATGTAATTATTATTAATAAAAGTATAAACTACGATTTTTGAAATCCTAGTTCAAAATTCTTATAAATGCTCATTAAATTCTCAAAGTACATAAAGGTCGAGCATATTCTCATGCCTACGCACTAACGCACTTCCCAACAAAAATATATAATATCTTTGCTTCCCAATATAATGAAAATAGTGCGATGTCTACAGGCACACCGAAAATGCATATTTGAAATAAATAATCAAAAATTAATAATAACAGAAGCACTGAAATGATGGTGATAAATTAACTAAATTTCGAGAGAAATACTCTCGAAAAGGTAATTACGTTTATATTTGTTAAATATTATTATAATTTCTAATACGTCCATGTTTCTATAAATGATAGATATGATTTCTCAAATTATAATTTTTTGTACTTTGAACTTTAATATTTGTTACTTGGCTGAACCGAAATTAATAATTTTCGAATTATAAGTGCATCTAAGAATATATAGGATTTTTGCAAATCTGAAGCTTGAGACAGGTTTTTTTTGGAGAGATAAATCAAGGCTGAAAAATTTTCCTTTCATAAATATTTTTTCAAATTAAAATAATCAAATATTTACACGAAAGAAAAAACTTTTTCAAGTGTACATTTTTTTAAAAATATTGTTTAAATTCAAAATGACAATAATTGAAAAAAATATATATTTGTGGATAAAAAATTTTGATTGAAAATGTACATAGTATTTTTTTAGAATTACAACAAATTTTCTCAACAATCGAATTGTTAATTAAAAAAAAACTAAAATGGAATTTCCAGATAAATCAGGGCTGCCAATTTTATAACAGCAATGCAAATTAAAAATAACTAGAAGTATAACAGAGAACAAGTAACTATTGAGACTATACTGATAAAATAACTGTTTTTTTTTCAAATTTATACTAAATAAAATTACAGTATTACAAAGAAAAATAACAACGTTTTACTTTAAAGAATTCAAATTGTTTAACAATTGAAATTAATAACAAGAAGGAAAAGATGGAAGGGTTTTCAAATTAATAATTATTATTCTGAATCTTATGATATACACGGGTTGCTGTGATATGCATTTTGAAATTTGTATCCTTTTCCCAAAGAAAACAATTTTCACAACATATTCTTTTCATTAACTTCAACTCAAAATAGCAACAAGAACAACATTGCAGATATCAAGAGTAATTTTCCACAAGTGGACATTTATAAAACTCATAGATAAGTGATTCACGAATTATTTTATTTTAAACAGGCAGTAAAAAGATAAAAGTTTTTAAAACTTTTCAATAATTTCTGAATATTTATTGTTTACACCTTCAATTTAAAAATGTAAGATAAAATATTTTTAAAGTTTGCATTCATTTTAACTGACCAACATGTGGGCCTAGAGGCGTGGTCCACATTCCATCATTCGATTAAAATTAAAAAATGAATTTTTTAATTTTCAAATTATCGGTTTCGCAATTGAAAATTCGGAGCCTATGGATTTAGGCGACTAAAAATATGAGCAAATAGCGCTGAAAAAGTCACAAATTACGTGCTTAAAAACATTTCTACACACACTTCTTGTAGGAATTAGGGTGAATTAAATACACTTCAAGTCTATCCTGCTTCACGGTATACGAGAGAGATGTCGGAAATTACATTTTTGAGATAACCTATTCTATTTTTGTACATTGAAGCCTACAGGGAAAATCAGGTATTAATAATAATAGAATTATCTCTGCTTTTACGTTAAAATCAGAAATTTTTAATCTTATTATATTCAGCCTTCTTTACCGGGATTTTTCTGCATTAAAAAAATTGACTTTAGTCAGATTATATTGTATTTCAAAAAATATAAACAATTTAATTACTAGGTTATTAGGTATTAGTAACTATTAAAATTTTGTCACCAATGTTACAGTATATTCATTGCAATATTAAGTAATCTCAAAGATATTAATATCTTTGTGTAATGTTCTCCATGACAAATGTAGCAGCTAATAATGTTCATTACGATACTATTACATTTTAATTTAATTCAAGAGTAAATTTTATGCATTTACTCGATGCGAAATTTATTTAAAAAATTGAAAACAATAATTTAAAAAATATTTATTATAAAATTTTTAATTTATATTTTTAAGTATGTACCGACTGAGTATCGGCTATTCGGTGGACTAGTTCTGGGGGTAAAGAGCGAGGGGGGAAAGCAGTTGGGCGGCGTAATCTACGGGTTGAGAGGCATGGGGGGATCGGGCAATTTTCGCCGGGAGCGCCAACTACATTTAGTTCCTCGAACTATACCCCGTGCCGCATCTAGGCTTATAATATCTTTGGTCGTAGCTGTTATGATCCGCTCGTGTGCAAGTGCAACTCGCGTGCTGGTAAGTTCCACATTCCGCCTCGTGGACACTAGTGTTCTAAAGAGTTTAACTGCTCGGAGAAATTCTCACGAGCATGAGAATATGCTCGACCTTTATGTGCTTTGAGAATTTGATGAGCATTTATGAGCATTTTGAATTAGGATTTCAGAAATTGTATTTTATATTTGTATCAGTAATAATTACATTGTTCACATTTTGTGGAAAAATGCATTCTTTTCAAACTGAGAAGGGTGCTACATTTAAATGATAGAAGAAGTCAAATTTTTTTTTTCCTAAAAAAAAGATTTTTTTAACAAAAAATAGAAGAATTAAATTTTCAGTAAAGACAATCAATTTTCAAACAAAAAAATGAATTCTCAACAAAATAATTTAATTTTCAACTACAAAAGATAAACTTACAAACTAAAAATATAATATTTTAATTTTTAGTTAATAAAAAGTAAATAAAAAACGAGTTTTTAGAAAAATTAATTAATTTTCCACTTAAAATATAAATTTTCATGTGAAAATGAAATAGTTACATCTTCAGTTAAAAAAATTAATCTTCAACTGAAAAGAAAAGATTTTTCAACCAGAGAATTTACTTTTTAATCAAAATGATGAATTTTCAACCAAAAATATGAAATTTTGTCCAAATAGTGGATTTTTCTATCCAAAAGAGAAATAGGCAAATTTTCTACTAACCACATAATTTTTTAACGTAAAAGATTACATTTTTATGAAAAAAGGTCAATTTGCCACAGAAAATGGAATAGTTAATGTGAATTTTCAACTAAAAATGATGAACCTTTAACTGAAAAAAAATAATTTTCAAGCAAAAAGTTCAATTTTCAACCAAAGAAAAGAATGTTTAAGCAAAAAGATGAAATTTCAACTAATGAGAGTACTCTTTCACCAAAAAGTCGTATTTTCAACATATAGCTTTTTTACTGAAAACAGATAAATTGTCAACTAAAAATAGAATAGTTAAATTTTCAGTAAAAGAAATAATTTTTAATAAAATTGAAGTGAGTTTTCAAGGAAATAGTATAATTTTCAACCAAGAAGATTAAATTTCCATAAGAAAAAAAAAATCTTCGACAAAAAATGGAACAGTCACATTTTCAGATAAAAAAATGAATTCCAAATGAAAAACTAGTATATTATGCACCTAGGGGAAAAAGTGCCTCCACCCCTGGGCGCATACGATATTTTTTATGAAAAATGTATAATTTCAGACATTCTTCGAAATACAGTCATGATTTCAGTTCACATTAGATTTTGAATAAAGAAGAATGACGTTAACTTATTCAAATTGTCAAAAACTCAATAAAAAAATTGCCGAAAATTTTTGGTAATGTACGGTCATTTTAGGGGTGATTTGTGGTAACTTACCATAAATTACCCAACATTAATTCTTGAAAATTCCGATTATATTATCTTCGTTTTGATTTGTTTTATCGCTGGTATGGTTTTACCCACTGACGCAACCTAGGTGAACTTTTAAGTAAAGTAAAGGTTCTTTTTTAAATACTTCATTTTGTCGTCGTTTTCGCACTTACTGTTAAAATACTCTATTGTGGTCCTTTTGATATTATTTACTTAGTCCATTTAAGTCTGTCCAAAAATCGCAAAGTTTGGAAAGTGGAATGTGCTTTTGAAAATTCTTGTTCTTTCACGGAAGAAAAGAAAATCCCTACAAAGATGTAATTCAATCGGATGAAATCGTGCATTCCCTCATAGAGGTCAAAAGTCTAACATTAAACTATGAATATCTTCGTGACTTTCGTACTGACAAACAGTACTGCTTTTTTACAACAGGAAATAAGAATTTCCAAAAGCAATGCACTTTCCAAATTTGGCGACTTTAGGACCACCCTATTAGCCATGCATGTGATATCAAGCGGAATCGGATGTCATGATAAACTTTTAGAAATGTCGTTAAAAATTTTCCTAAAGAATAAAATTTCTCGAAATGCCTGTTCAATAATGAGTTATTGCACTTTAATATATGTTTGTACCACACTGAAAGCGTGTTGTTTCAAGGAGAATGAAAATTCTTTCAATTCTAAGTGCATCATGGTAATGTCATATTTCTTTACCTTTCTCATAATTAAGCGAAAATAAGAAAATAAGAATATCAGTTTCATCTCAGGAATTAAAATTTAGGTTAATATTCTATCAATTTTTACAAACAGATTTGGAACCTGATCGTATAATTTTTTAATAGCTCCAATTTTTGAATTTGTGGTCAGCCATCTTAAAAACCCTTGCCGGTGAAGTACTGAAATAGAATCATACCCTTCTTTTTAGCGCTTTAAAGTTTAAAAAATATTCGTACTTGGAGACGAATCAAATCGGAGCACAGTGGGACAAAAAAAATGCCTCTGGAGAAATCAATTTTCATCCGATTTTCAACTTTGTTTTATAAATCAATGTGTTAAGTATTTTAGGAATTGTATTGAAATTTTGTTATTTAACGAAGAAAATAAAAAAGAATTTGTTTTTGAAAGCTGTTATTTAGGGCCAAAGTAGCAGTATCAATCAAATAAGAATATTTTTCAAATTCTTATAAACAAATTAGTAGACAAAAGTTGTATCTTATTTATTCGCGATATTTAAATATATTGGACTTATATATTTGAAAGCAAATAGAAATTAAATGTGTAAATATCAACTTGAAAATTGTATAAATTAAACATCATTCCTTAATTTTTATTACAAATTTAATAAACTACCCTAAGTTAGCGTTTTTCCGTATATAGGTTCAGTTTCTTTCAGCTAATCAACTATAAATATTACACCAATGCTCTTTTCCTGTGATATTTTGCAATGAGACAACCATTCAGCCGTTCTCTAGAAAAACGGCTTAAGTCGATTTAGGTCGTTTCTAAAATTTATGAATTATTACATTGCTGCGCGGCTCTATTATGTGTATGTGAAGTTTCAAGCATTTTAAACCAATGGCTAAGCTTACACAGTCGGTATAGAATGCTGTCCGTTGCGACCCGAGCGCGCGCAGTAGTTACGGGCATATTATATATAAATAATATTTTATAATAATATTGAAATAAATGTAATTGTAATAATTTATAATGAGTTTCAAATAAAATTATTGCAATACTATCACTTTATCCTACGTTACGCATCTTTTTGAAGACTTTTTTAGTCCTTCTCCGTTAAAACGGCTTAAGTTTTATTTTTAATACGCTGATAAATATTAATACGTAATGTGTAATTTTTTTTGGCCGGTCGCAATTCATTATTGGATACTATAACTTTTAAGCGAAACATCTAAAGTACGCAAAAATAAATATAACCACTTATTAAACACTGTACATACTTAAAAATGCAAGTATCGAAAAACGACATTTTTCGACTTACGCCGTTTTTCCAGAGAACGGCTCAATTGTATATCACTTAAACAAATTCTTTATTTGTACTTTTTCCGGTGAATACGTTAAGTTTTTGCAGCATTTTCAACTAATAATATATTACATTGCTGTGATTATTTTTCATAAGATAACAATTGAATATTGATTAGGAAAGTTTAATTGAAAAAATACATAATTTGTTCATTTATTAGAATATAAGTTTTTGTTTCTCTAAAAATTACAGCAGGAAGCATCCGTACTCATTCCATTTGCAAAGTTAAGATTATTTGACTTCCATTTCCTCTTTGGAAAAGTTAGGGACCCGACCGAAACTTTTGTTCCATTTTGATAACAGATAAAAATTTACAAAAAAATCTTCGTTTCTATCATTAATGAAATGGAACGAAAGTTTCGTTGCCTCCCTGAGAAAATAGGTACAAAAATATATTTCAATATCGCGAATGAAGAAGACGTAACTTTTGTTTACGAATTTCTTTACAAAAATTTCAGAAACATAAATAATGTAGCTCGAGATAAAAAAGAACATTGTTCTACTCAAAACGTAATTTCTAACCTTGTCACCCCTTTTTATAAATATCTTTAGTTATCTAATTGCTGCTATATGTATGTATTCAATATTAATCATTCAAATATTCAATACAAAAAATTCAGTTTTACCGTTTAAAAATCGCGGTCAGAGATACTAATCGCCATAAACGAGATGGATGCTCAAGCGTCAGCACCATCACCGTCGTAACTCTGAAGCACAGCTCTGGAATGCGCGAATTGCTCGGGGAGAAACTTTTGACAGAGCTTGCTGATTACAAAAATATGTTGAGCATACATGAACATGATTATATTCATGAAAACTTCAGCTCTGCTTTTTGAACTGAATATAGTTACAAAATTATTACTCATGAAATAAAAAAGAGTTTCGTTGTCAAAAATATCTCCATGTGAATAAAAAAAATTGGCGTTGTTAATAATTTCATATTTGATATAGCTCGCTGAATTTGCTGTCAAAATTATCTCCTTTCCATTTTTTCAATTGCAAGTAATTTTGACAGCAACTTCGAAAAAAAAGAATAATTTGCTGTCAATAACTTTCTCTTGCAAAAAAATTGCACGACAATATTTTTGCCTGCAAATTCAAAATAATTTCGTGATGTCAATATTTTTCTCTTGTATTCAAACTTTCAATCATGTAACAAAAATATTGAAAACGATCACAATCCATTCATTTTGCTTCGTAAACCTGTTGCCAAAATTACACGTTTACAATCTAGCGGTGTAGAACTGAGGCTTTCCCCAAATTATATCCAATATTTGATTATATAACCTTCAAGTAAACTATCACTTTATGTTACTTAATTTAGAAAAAAATGTAATCTTCATTTAATTTAATATCGTGAAAAAAATTAATCAGATAATAATTAATTAATCATTTCACAAAATAAGGATCTATAAATTATATTTTTTATTAAAACATCCAAATAATTCTTACCTAATTTTTTTGTTTCAATTTGAACTTTAATTTATGAAAATTTGATTTATCAATAACCTTTTCAACTAATTCCAGAAAATTTAAGTTTAAATATAATAAGTTAATGATTAAATAATTATTTGACAAAATAACAAGCATTAAACAAGTAATTTCATCAAAACACACAAATGATTTTTACATTATATTCTTCTTTGAAATTGAAATTGCATTTTTATATATTTAATTCATAATAACCTTTCAAAATAAATCAAACAAAATTAAAATATCTGTAAATATAATTTTGAAAATTCAATTAAGGTACTTGTTTAACAACATCGAAGACATTGAAAAGGATTATATAATTCGAATGGAGGTATTCTAAAGAAAAATTAAACTTTTATTATAAAAATTATAGCCCAGATTCAATTACACAACCTCAAAGTAAATAATCAATTTATGTTACTTAATTGAGAAACAAATTTAATTCAATATTGATTTAATTTGAAATTTTGAACAAAATAAATTGACTAATAATTAATTGAACTGATTACAACATAAAAACATGAAACTATTATTTTCATGGAAAGATAAAACTAATTTTATTTATTAATGCGCTTTTGAATAATTCCAGAAAATTTAATTTTTGATAGAATCAAATAATAAGAATATGTATAATGATAATTTAAAAATCAATAATCACAAAAATATATGTAAAATACTGTTTAATATTACTTTCATTAAAATATTCAAATAATTTTCAATTTATATATTTTTTTAAATTTTAAATTGCATTTCTGAAAATTTGAATTGGTAATAACCTTTCATACTTATTCAAAAAAAAATTAAAAAGTATGTCTATATGATTTTGAAAACTGAATTCGTATAACAATTTCACAACATCACGAACTTTTACAGAAATTACATAATTAGAATTGATCAATTTTAAATGCGAATGAACATTTATTATACAAATGGTAGCCAAAATGCAATTAGATAACCTTGAAGTGAATAATCAATGTATGTACTTAATCGAAAAAAATTGAAATTCAATAATATGTGATTGATTATTATGAAAGAAAGAATTTAATCAGCTAATAATAGAATAATCATTTCAGGACATGAAAAGCATCAAATAATTATCTTCATTATATTTTTCTGAAAATTTGAATTATTAATAACCTTTTAAACTTATTTAAAAGAAATTTAATAACTTTACAATTTTAATTCAGATACTCATTTTACAAGATCAAAAACATTTTAAAAAATTATCTAACTGGAATACGAGTATTTCATTATAAAATTATCATTATAAAAATCATAGCCAATATTCAATTACATAACTTAAAAATAAATAATCCATTTATGTCACAATTAGTAGAGAAAAATTAAAGATTAATCTTTATGTATTTACTATTGTAAAAAAATTAATCAGCTAATAGTTGATTAATCAGTTTACAAAATAAGAAGCATTCAACTATAATTGCTATTCAAATATTCAAATAATTTTTACTTTACCTAATTTTTTTTAAAATTTGAACTTTCAGTTCTGAAAATTCAATTTATTAATAACCTTTCAAACTCATTCCAGAAAATGTAAGTTTTAATAGAATCCTGAAAATTCAATTTATTAATAACCTTTCAAACTCATTCCAGAAAATGTAAGTTTTAATAGAATCAGTTAGTAATCAATTAATCAATCAGTTCACAATATAAAAAGCATTCAACAATTATTTTCATTTAAAAATTCAAGTAATTTTTACATTACATGTGCATGTTTTTTGTTCTAAATTTGATTTCTATACATTTAGTTCAATGATAACCTTTAAAACTGATTTATAAAAAATTAAAATATATATATATGTACATATCATTTTGGAAATTTAATTCATATAGAGTCATTTTACAACGTAACACTTCAAAGAAATTAATCAATCAGTTCAGAAAATAAGAAGCATGGTACTATAAGTTTCATTAAAAATTCAATTAATTTTTACTTTCTATTTTTTCTTCAAGTTTGAGAATTGAGAAAGATTGTACTTCATAATATATTACTGCGATGGCGCCACGAACTGAGAGCATTTTGTCATTCATCTCATCTAATCGAGTAGTAATATCAGCCGGAATATAGGGCACGTATCGTTTTACGCCGTGTATTGAGAAAGTCATTCATAAAAGCCAAAGATATAATATCTTCAAAAATCACTTACACTAAAAGTAATAATACAAATGAATAAATCAAAATAATTATCGGCGATCGATAAAATGATAAATCTACTTTTTTAATTCGCTTAGTTTCAATTTTAAAATATAGAGGTCACCCTATATGACTTACTATACTAACACGAAATCAAGGTGACACAAGTCACGTGTACGCTACTGCGCATGCTCTGCGAGTTTCTTGTAGTAAACGCTAAACTTGTGGTAATCGTTGACGTAACTGCGCATGCTCTGCGATTTTAGCGTTACTTTTTCCGCTATCCGATGTTCGTTAGCGTATCATTTACTACAAAATGGTGACTACCATGATCTGGACCAATAGAGGTTACCTGTTTTTATATGAAGGATTCCCAAATCAAAAATAGTATTCTATCTTTCACAAATGAATTTTTCCAGGTCAATCTCAATAAAATTGTTGACATCGTAGGAATTCATTCGAATAAAAAACAAATTAAGATAGATTAAAATGGTTTACCATTACAAACGCGAATACGTTCAAAAGTGGATTGAAATTTATTTCAAGTTTCCGCTTTTTTGGGAGCTTAGATTCAATCTAAGTTTTTCCCTACATTATATATTATTTGTAATTATATATTATGTATTATTATATGTGAACGTCCATGGGAAAATCTACCTTATCTTCCCAGATCAAAATGCTCAGGAGAGCCGAAAATCGGTGAAAGGGTCGACAATCGACTTTTTCGGGTTATTATCGATTCTTATAGAAAACTTACCGTGGTTCCTGAATCGATAGGCCGTTTTTATGCATCGATAGCTTAAAGCTTCGAAAAATCGCAAAAACTGAAGCAAGGTCAACTTACAAGAAAACGCACCTTATATTCCCGACGCACAGTGGGGCAAAGAAAACGTCCATGGTCAAATTGATTTTTGCAAGACGATTATTATCCAATTTTGACTTTTTTTTTAATGGAAGCTAATAAAATTTCGCATCGAACTGTCAATGGCCGATTTTTAAATTTTTGTTTACTTTTTTCATTCATTTAATAACAAAAATGAAAAAAAAAAGAATTTTCACTTTTGAAGTATACCGGTTTTTAACAAATGCTTTCATTCAATCAAAAATACCTAGAAAAGTGAAATCAACTATCCAAGAAAGATGTCCAATAACAATGCAAATCTCAAAAAATTTATTGAATTTGTTAAAAACAAATAAGTGAATGAAAATGGTTTCGTGAGGATTGGCGACGATTCGTCACTTGATTCGTACTACATTTGAACAATATATGGACAAAAATAGTTTCTGAGTTGAATTAATAAAAGTTAATAGATAATTTGTTATTTCAAAAGCAATTTTTATGAACAAATATCCATATCATGTATTTTTGATAGAATAAATAAAAAATTTTCTATCGAATCGATCATATATTACTTGGAAATAAAACCTAAGTATCATATTTGGTCAAAAATAAAAGTTAACAATTGTTTAACCAAACTTAATTAACAAATGCATTATTTGGCTATTTTTCAGCATTTAAACTTGTTTTTTTTCTGTGTAGTAAACTGTTAGTGACACATTTTTTAACTTTTTTTGATAGTTCGATAATGATCTTAGAATTAGTTTGATTTCATAATAATATCCCCACATGTGAAATATTTGCAAAAATATGATTTTATATACCGCGTATGGCTACGTTAATCAAATTTTTAATAAAAATAAAAGTAGTGGATCGTTATCGAACTATTAAAAAAAGTTAAAAAAATGTGCTATTAGCAGTTGATTACATAAAACAACAAGTTTAAATGTTATAAAATAACCAAATAATGCATTTGTTAATTAAGTTTGGTTAAACAATTATCAGATGTTATCGATTCATAGCAAAGAATCATTGCTAAATAACTGGCTGTTAATTCAATGAAAAAAGCGGTATTTTATTTATAAATACAAAACTAGCTGTGAATTCGATCTCTGGTGTTTCCACTTTATTTGTATTTATATTCACATGGTGCTCATTTCACGAGCACTTTGCTTCCTGTTAGCAAATGTATTTTCTTCCTCATAGAGGAAGCATTTTTGATTTTTTAAACAATAGACAAACTAAAGTTTTCACATTTACTGTTTGTCATTTTTTAGCAAAAATTATAAAAATTTCTCTAGGGTATGTTACTGGTGTTCAAGAAATAAAATTCTTCTCAATTTGCAGACATTTTTTCGTTCGATTCTATTAACGACATTAACAAACGACATTAACAAAAAATCAAATTTTTGTACAAACGACACAAGCTACAAAAAAAAGACAAAAGTGACAAATAAGAGCTACAAATTTCTCATTGATCATATTTTGACGAGACGCGTAGTTTTTGATTCAATCGTAAAAAATAACATTAAAAATAAACAAATTAATTTTTTGCACAATAAAACACAAGATACAATAAAATGTTTAACAACAAAATTTTCTTCAAATTAGGTCTAAAAATGTGCTTTTAACCTTTTTTTTTCCTCACGAGAAACGTGATGAGATTGTATTCGTTAAAGCCGAAAAAGCTTTAACAAAAGAGAATTCACAATCACTGAATTTCAGTTGTTGATGGTTTGCATTATGAGAATTAATCCGGTTTTGAGAACTTGTAGAGCGGGGCGAAAAACGAAGCGTTACAACCCTATAATATTGTTTGAACTCTCTGTGCTTCACCACGCTCTACAAGTACTGAAAACCTATACTACTTTTTTTAATCATTAAAATCTTTAATTATGTAAGTTTTACTTGATATAAATATTATTATAATGAATATTATTATAATTATTAAACTATTATTAATGTATACAGAGTGCTCTCTCTATTTCAAATTTCTCGACGGTTTTTTGTCCCAAGATTGACCCTGGGGCAGACTCAAGGAAAAATATTCGAAAAGTATGTTCATTGGTTATTAAAATGCTACAAAGACTTACCTTTAAAATTGCTTTGTCCTTTTAAAATCATGATATATTTCTTTATAAAATAAATTTTGTTAAATTTATTTTACCATTGAAATAAAATTGTGAAAAATAAAGTTTTTAATGTTGAGATAAGTATTTTAAAACATTAAAGGTTTTGTAAAGTTTTAATATATTGAGAAAGTATATGAGGTCAAGTTAATAACTTTTCGGCTTTTTCTCCTAAAATCCGCAAAGTTGTAATTAGAGTCTAAAATAGCTTGAAAAGAAAGGTAATTATCAGAGAAAGATTTCAAAATTATTTTTTTTTCAGCTGAAAATTAAACTATTCCCTTTCTGGTTGAAAAATTATATTTTTCAGCTTACAAATGCAACTACCTGGTTGCAAATTCATGTATTTTGTGGAAATTAGTATTTTTTGGTAAAATATTATTCTTCTTTCTTGAAGATGGTTCCATCTTTACCAATTTTGTTAGAAATCCTTCTATTTTTTTGTTAAAAATTAATTTTTAATGAATATTTAATTATTACGTATTTTAAACTTTTCTTTTTTGGTTAAAATTCATTTCTTTCATGCAAACTCAATTCATTTGTTGAAAAATGACTTTACTTTTGTTCACAATTAATTTTTTCAAATGATAATGTAACTATGCCATTTTGGTTGAAAGTTAGCTTTTTTTTCAATTAAAAATTCGTCTTTTTGATTGAAAATTCATCTTTTCAGTGGAAAAATCAATTTTTTGGTTAAAATTTTTAATTTTTTTTTAAACTTCGTTCTTTTTTAATCATTTTTGTTTTCACTGAAAATGTTACTATGGCAATCTTGGTTGAAAATGCACCTATTTGATGGAAAATTCGTTTTTTTTTTGTTGGTTGCAAATTAATTTCGTTGGAATTTCGTCTTTTTTTTTAGAAAACTATTCGTTTGAAAATTCCTTTCCTTGGTTGATAATTCATTGTTTTCCATTCAATTTGTTTGGTTAAAATGTAAATATTTTGCTAAAACTTCATTCTTTTATCATCTTTTTTACCGAAAATGTAAAGATTCCATTTCTGGTTAAAAACTTATATTTTTTAATTGAAAATTCAACTATATGGTTAAAAATTCATTTTTTGGTAGAATATTACTCTTGTTGTTTATTCATTCATTTCTTTGTTCAAAAATTTAACTATTCAGCTTTCAATTCGATCGTTTTTTTGTTTGGTTCAAATTTAATTTTTTGAATTAAAAATTTAACTGTTCCATGTTTGGTTGAATACTTATTTTTTTAAGTGTAAATATTCATTTTTAAAGTCGAAAATTTTACAATTTTGTTGAAAATTTGTTCTTTATTTGAAAATTTGTCTTTTTTAGTTGAAAATTCATCTTTTTAGTAGTAGAAAATCATTCTTGTTTGAAAACCCATCTATTTTGGTTAAAAATTCATTTTTTTTGGTTGATAATTTAACTATTTTGTTGAAAATTTGTTGCTTTTTTTTGCTCGAAAGTTGAATTTTCTCAGTTTTTTCATGTTCTTTCTTATTAAATTATTATTCCTGTTTAAAAATTCATTTATTTTAATTAAGAATTTATTAATTTGTTTGAAAATGCATCTATTTAGTAAAACTCCTGTTTTTTTTCTTTAAAATTATTTTTTTAGATAAAGATTAAACATTCCATTTTCCGTTAAAAATTTATCTTCTTAGTAGAAAATTCAAATATATGGTTGAAAGTTCATGTATTTTGTCATAAATTAAGCTGTTTTGCTGAAAAAATGTTTTTTTGTTGTTGTAAATTTATTTTTTAAACTGATGATGTAACCGTTTTTCGTCGATAATTCATCTATTTTGTTGAAAATTGTTTTTTTTGTTGTTTAAAAATTGATTTTTTAAATGTTGTATTCCTGTTTTCGATAAAAAATTATTGGTTTGAAAATTTTATCAAAATTTTGTTTTTTGGGGGGTAATAATTATTTATTTTAATGGAAATATAAGTATTCCATTTTTGGTTGAAACTTTATCTTTTTTGTTGAAAATTCAACTACGTGGTTGAAAATTCATCTTTTTTGGAAGAATATTAGACTTTTTGTTGATAAATTCATTTCTTTGATTGAAAATTTCACTATTTTATTGTAAATTCGATTGCTTTTTTTTATTCAAAATTAATTTTTCGCACCGAAAAGTAACTTCCATTTTTGGTTAAAAATTTATATCTTCCAGTTAAAAGTTAATTTCTTCCTTTGAAAATTAAACTATTTTTTCGGAAATTAAATTTTTTATTTCATTGCAACTATTTCATTTTTGGTTGAATACTTATTGCTTTAGCTTAAAGTTCGTTTGAAAAGTTGAAAGTTGAACAATTTTGTTGGAAAGTTGTATTGTATATTTGAACTCTCCCTTTTACGGGTTCGAGGGCCTCCGCTCCCTGTACATATGTTTACATTTCATCCTTAGTCTAACTTACTCGCTACTTATTTTCTAATGCAACGCCTTACCTACTAACAATCATATTATTACTACACTTAGACTAGAGACAATGAGCGATCTTCCCGGGCTTCCGTTTTCTCTTACCATCAAA
This sequence comes from Andricus quercusramuli, assembly GCA_932178445.1. NCBI lineage: Eukaryota > Metazoa > Arthropoda > Insecta > Hymenoptera > Cynipidae > Andricus > Andricus quercusramuli. The sequence goes on from CAKNXH010057312.1 coordinate 73,612, forward strand.
TTCATTTAGACCGATTTGAAAATTTTATTCGTTAGATTCCTTTAAACAGGATTACCCGTTTGGCTCTGCCCTGATCCCTTGCTTTCTCTTATTTCTTCCAGTTTTTTCATCCACATCACTCCCTGCCCATTACCATCCAAGATCCATCTCACACATTCATCCACACTCAACTGTCCATCTTCCTCTCCTGTACACCTCTCTAACACATGTGCCCATGACTCCACTTCGTACCCACATACTCTGCATAGATTGTCCTCTTCATCCATCCAATATCTACAAGCTCTCACTCCTTCTCCCATTCTAAACCGTATCACCCTATTCCATTTCTCTTCCTTTTTCATCTTTTGCAAATATTCTGGTTCCGTCACCCCTTTGACCATCATATACCATCTATTGTACTTCGAATCCATAATCTTTCTCCATCTCTCTTCTCCTTGTCTTACTAATAGCTCTAATTCAATGTTCTGCCAATCCACAACCCCTTCCTGTATATCACAAACACTCCTCATTTTTTTCCTTTCTTCCTCCCATTTTGAATTTCCCAAATTGCCTCTCGTCTCCTTGTTCCGAACTTCGTCCAAGCATACTTGTGCTATTCTGCTCCCCTCTCCCCTTTTCAGCTTCTCTTCAAACCTCCAGGCTCTCTTAATTTGTCTAGTTACCATTTTTTCCCTTCCTAGTTCTTCCCTTATCATGTATCCTGGACAACTCCAACTGACCCCCATTACCCATCTCAGAAATCTCTCATGTATGCTTTCCACTTTCCTATGTTCCTTCCATCCCCAAACCTCCACTCCATAACACAACACCGCCCAAACCAACGCATCAAACAACCAAACCCTCATTCTCCAATCGTCCTTGAACCTTCTCTTTCCTATACCCCATACTTGGCCCATTACTTTACTCGCACTTTCGATTCTTTTCCTCACCTGCAAATCGTTTCCCCCTCCTGACTCAAACCAAAAACCTAGGTAACAGAACTCCTCCACAATTTCCACTGTTTGTCCGTTCATCTTCCAAACGTAACCTATTTTGGTCTTTTTATTTCTGAAGCACATCACCTTGGTCTTCCCTACGTTCACCGTCAGTTCTTTTCTTCCCACGTACTCTTCGAAAATTCTTATCATTAGGTTCATCCCCTTCTCATCGTCTGCTATTAGAACTACGTCGTCCGCGTATGCTAGGGAGTATAGTTTGCTATTACCCAGGATCGTCCCACCTTTCCCTTTCTCCTTTAGCTTCTCCTCTAGGTCTGCCAGCAGCAAATTAAAAAGTAGTGGACTCAACGGGCACCCTTGCCTTAGACCTCTTCCTGTCCAGAAAACCTCCCCTTTTTCCCCGCGTATCTTCACCCTAATCCTGGTTTCAGTAAAAATTTCCTTTATCCTCTCCACCAGCCCTTCTTCTATTCCCCTCTCTTTCATTGCCTGCCATAACACTTTTCTATTTACTGAGTCAAAGGCTGCTTTGAAATCTACAAACAAAGCGACTAATTTCCCTCTTTTTCTCCCTAAGTTTCTGTTAACCAAGTAGTTGAGTACGTAAATGTTGTCAATTGTCCCCATCCCTTTTCTAAATCCCGTCTGGTTGTGTGGGATACTTTGCTTCTCTTCTATCTGGTTCTCTAACCTTTTTCTTAGAATTTCTGTGTATATTTTATAGCCCCCTTGCATGAGAGTGATCCCTCTGTACTCTTCTACCTTCTTACCCTCCCCTTTCTTAACAAGCGGTACTACCAGCCCTGTCATCCACTCCTCCGGCCACCCTTCTCCTTTCCAGACCTTGTTGCATATCCTCCACATCACTTCCCTAATCCCTTCTCCTCCATACTTTATCGCTTCGTTCTCCACTCCATCCTCTCCTGTGGCCTTGTTTCTTTTCAGTCTATCTATCGCCTCATTCACTTCTTCTCTTGTTATTTCGTTCGCTTCCTCCATTTCTCCCTGGACTGTCTTTCTATTTTCCCCTTTAATCCTATTTTGTTCTCCCCCTAGCAGACCCTTAAAATAATCCGTCCATTCATCCATTTCTATTTCTTCATTCACGCCCTTCCTTCCTCCTCTTTCCCTGTTTATCACATCCCAGACCCTACCTTCTTTGATTGCTTTTTCTACTTCTTCCTTGTATTTCTCCTTTCCCCTTTGCTTTTTCCCTTCCAGCATCTTCTCATGTTCTCTTTTTCTCCTATTGTACTCCGCCTTCTCTATTTCTCCTTTCCTCCATTTTCTTACAGATTCTTTCATTCTCTCCTTACTCTCCCTGCATTCCTCGTCCCACCAGCCTCTGTTTCCCTCTTCTCTTCCTTCTTTTGTACCTATCTCATCCTTCACCTTCTCAATCGACCCTTTCAGTCTTTTAATTAACGAGTCTACTCCCTCCTCCTTTTCATATCTAACATTCTCCTTTTCCATCTTCTGTTCAAACACTTTTAATTTATCTACCCCCCAGACTCCCATTTTCGTATTCCTTTCCCCCCCTCTTTCCTTTCTCCCTCTGCCACGCTTATGGACGCCACATTTCAGTGTAGCTATTACTGGGAAGTGTTCTGACCCTATCTCATTCCCTACATTCATACTGCATATCATATTACTCATTCTTTCTTCCGCCAAGATGTAGTCTATTATTGTTTCTCCCTTACCTATAAAAGTAATCTCTCCTTTCTCATCTCCTTTCATGTTGCCATTACATATAAACCATCCGGTTTCTCCTATTATGTCTAGTAACCTCCTCCCCTCCCGGTCTATCTCCCTATGTTTGGAGCTCCTTACATATGCCTCCTTTTCTTCATCCCAAGTCCCTCCCCCTTGCTCGCCAGTCCAGGCATTTAAGTCACCTCCTATCAAAACCAATTCTTCCTTCTTTTCCTCCATCCACCTCCTTATTACTCTCCAACCTTCCTCTTCCCCTCTTCTTCTATATACACAAACCACCACTATTTTGACTTTCCCTATTATAATCCTTCTTACCATTGTTCCCTCCTTTTCTTCCCTATCCTGCTCTGTTTTACCTTTTACTGCCAATTCTTTTCTCACCCCTGCTACCATGCCGCCCATTCCTCTACCTTTAACGTGTTCCTTTCTTGCTTCTTGCATTGTCCACACATACCCTTTAGGTAACAACCTTTTCATCCCCTTCCAATCTTTCTCATCCGCCCAGGTTTCACTCATCATAATCACATCCCACTTTTCTAACTCCCGCCAGAAACCTTCATTCTTGTTCTTCAAGCCTGACACATTCCAGAAAGCTATTTTCACTTTTTTCTCCTCCCTTCCCTCCCCTGTACTCCTTACTTCTCTTCCGCCTTGCTTTTTGGAAACCCCTCTGTTTGCTCTCTAGCCTCTTTTGTATCTTCCTTTCTTCTACCTTTCTCAACTCTTTTTCCCTTTTTCCTTATTTCTTCTACCTCCTCGTCCCAGACCCACTCCTCCCCATTTATCCATAGTCTGTCTCGCCCTATCCATACCATGCATCCCTTTTTCCTCTTTATCCATGCTCTCTGTTCTATTTGCCATCTCCTTTTCCTCTCCCTCCAAGTCAAATCCTCTTCAATTCTCTCCCTTCTTCCTTTCAATAATTTTTTGTTCTCCATAATTTTCTTTTTCTCCTCCTCACTCCCTACTTTTACTACAAACATTCCCTCTTTTCCTTCCTTCGTCATTCCTAATCTCTTAACTCCTTCTACCCTTACCCGAATTCCAATATCTCTCAGCAGATTTTTGATTTCAATTTCCCCTGTTTCACTCTCTATTTTCAATCCCTTGACTACTATGTTATTTTTTCTCTTCGCCCTTTCTTCCCCTTCCAACCTTCTTTCAATCTCACTCAGTCTCTTCTTCAATATTTCATTCTCATTTTGCACGTTATCACTCCCTTCTACTTTTTCCGCACTTTCTCTTTCCTTCCCCATATGCTCATTCCTGACTTCTAATTTGCTTACCCGTTCTTCCAGTTGTTTTATCTCCCTATTTGTCTGTTCGTCAATCTCTCTCTGTCTATTCTCTATGGCCTCTAATTTACCCCATACCTTGACTTTCTCCTCTTTCCAGAGTTTATCCCACTCTTCCCACTTTTCTCTTACTTTTCTCACTTCCCGCCTAACTTCTTTCCCCTGCCTATTCATATCTTCCAGACTCTTCCTAGTTTCTTCTCTAAAAAGGGGTTAAAAATTAATTTTTTTCAACCGCAAACTTAAGCATGAACAAAAATTTTCAGTTGAAAAATGTATTTTGTTTAGTTATTTCTTATGTTGGAAGCTTAACTATTTTCTTGAAAATTTCTTTTTTATCTGTTAAAAAATAATTTTTTATTAAAAATGTGACTAAGATAATTATGCTACACAAAATTTGAAACATTTTAGGCCGTGAAATCTTGTCTCCTGTGTATATGTCGTAGGCTTTTAGAGGATTCAGTCATTCAGCCGACTGCCTGGGCATTCAGCCGACTGCCGGCATTCGGAAGAATTTGTGACGAAGTCTATACCTGGCGTCAGAGTGCCTGGTTTATTTAGGCATTCAGAAGAATACTCAGCTATTCTTCTGAAAGCCTGGCACATTTTAGGCTCATCCAAAAAATTAAATATACATTTACAAAATAATAGGAATAATGATTTTATGTCATATATTTGAAAAGTCTTTTAATTTAGGTTCATGTTTTCACAGGATCCGAAGGGAAACATTTATTTATTTTTCAATTTGCCTTATTATAATGATATAATATTATTAATGACAAATAATAAAGAGAAGCGTAATTAATTAAATAATCACTTGATTGAAAAATCTTTATATTAATTGAATAATTAAATGATGAATTTAATTACAAAATGATAAGAATACTGATTTGATGTCGTATATTTAAAAAGTCTTTTAATTTAAGTTTACGTTTTTACAGGTTTCGAAGATAAACGTTTTATTTTGATGTTGCAATTCAGTCACGGAAAGAAGGTAACAGCTGGATTCACCATTTAAAATGCATCATTCAAATTCTAATCGCATTTTTTGCAGAATTTAGTGAATATGACGACGTAAAATAGCCGTATTTATGATTTTCCTTGCACAAGTTACAATTTAAAATAGTAAAATTGATTAAATTCCACGAAAAAAGTGCGTTCAGAGTTCAAATTATTCATGTAAAATGGTGAATTCAGTCATTTGGTAAAAAATGAAAATCATAATTTACTAAACTAGCTGTGAATTCGACCTCGTGTGTTTCCACAGTGTTTGTATTTATGATTATATGGTGCTCATTTCACGAGCACTTTGCTTCCCGTTAGCAAACGTATTTGCTTCCTCATAGAGGAATCATTAGTTATTTTTTTCAACAATACATAAACCAAAGTCTTCATTTTGCTCAATTTAAAAATAGAAATTTACCAAAAATGAAAAATTCCAAAATAATACAAAAAATGTTTTAAATACAAAGAAAAATCAGACAAATCAAATCTTGCGTTCGAAATAAAAATTTTTTGAGCTGGAAAAGGGAAAGGAAAAGTTCTGTCGCACCCTATCCCTTTCCCAGCTTTATGATTTCTTCACAAAAATTGTCATAATATTACTCTATTTGAAAATTTATGTTCAAAAAGTCTTTTCTATTCATGCATCAACTTTAAATTATGTCGATGAAAAAAGTTTTTCTGTTTGAAACTGATGATTCAGATATTATAAATGATCATAACTTCTTAATCTTCAATAAAGTGTATTATTATTATTATTATTATTATTATTATTATTATTATTATTATTATTATTATTATTATTATTATAGATCAATCGATTTGCCTCGAATCAAGAGATTTTTTCCGTTCTTGCATCAATTTTGAATTATGTTACTGAAAAAAGTTTTACTATGAAAAACCGTGTTTTCAAATATTACGCCATTTCACAATTTCTATACTCTTAAATAAAATGTATTAATATTATAGGTCAATCGATTCGTTTCGAACCAAGGAATCTTTTATATTGTTGCATCACTTCTGAATTATGCTAATGAAAAAAGTTATACTATGAAAAACCGATTTTCAAAATATATAAATTACCATAACTTCCCTGCAATTTGATGGAATGCACTAAAATTATAGGTCAATTGATTCGTTTCGAACCAAGGAATCTTTTATTTTGTTGCATCAACTCTGAATTATGCTAATGAAAAAAGTTTTACCATAAAAAACCGATATTCAAAATATATAAATCACGATAACTTCCCTACTCTCCAATAAAATGTATTGATATTATAGGTCAATCGATTCGTCCTGAACCAAGGAATCTTTTACATCCTTGCATCAACTTTGAATTATGCTAATGAAAAAAGTTTTACTATAAAAAACCGTATTCTCAAATATTATGCATTACCATAGCTTCCTTACTCTTCGATAACATTTATTAATAATATAGGTCAATCGATTCGTTCCGAACCAAGGAATCTTTTATATTGTTGCATCAACTCTGAATTATGCTAATGAAAGAAGTTTTACTATAAAAACCCGATTTTCAAAATATATGAATTACCATAACTTCCCTACTCTCTGATAAAATGCATTATGATTATTGGTCAATCGATTCGTCTCGAACCAAGGAATCTTTTATATTGTTGCAACAACTCTGGATTATATTAATGAAAAAAGTTTTACCATAAAAA
>CAKNXH010057314.1:11426-32534 GCA_932178445.1 Andricus quercusramuli
TGGAGAAGTAGGGGAAGTGAGTGGAAATTAGGGGAAAATAGGGGCGGGAAATTAGGGGAAGTGAAGGGGATTGAGAAGAGGGTAAGGAAAGTGAGGGGAAATTAGTGGAGGGAATGTAGGAAAAAGTGAAGGGAAAGTAAGGAGAGAGAGGGGAAATTAGGCGAGAGGAAGTAAGAGAATTGAGGGGCAAGGAAGTAGGGGAAGGGCAGAGAAGGAAGTAGGAGGAGCGAGGGAAAATGAGTGGACGGAAATTGAGGGGAAGTGAGGGGAAATAAGGGGATGTGAGAGGGAATGAGTACGGAGAAAGTAGGGTAAGAAAGTGAGTGAAATTAAGGGGAAGTAAGGGAAAATGAGTGGAGGGAAAGTAGGGAAAGTGATGGGAATTGAGGAATGAGCAAGAAGAAGTGCGGAATATGAAAGTGAGGGGGAATGAGTGGAGGGAAAGTAGGGAGTGTGAGGGGAAATGAAGGAAAATAAGGGGAGGGAGAGTCCGGGAAAAAAGGCAAAGTAAGGGGCGGTAAATTAGAGGAAGTGAGGAGAGTGAGGGGTAATGAGAGGTGAAAAAGTAGAGCTGCTGATGAGAAGGAAACTAGGGAAAGCGGAGGGAAGTAAGGGTAAATAAGAGGAGTGAAAGAAGAGGAAATGAGAAGAAGGAAAGTAGGTGAAGTGGGCGGAAATGAGTGGAGGGAAAACAGGGATTAAGGAGAAATGGGGGGAGGGAAAGTAATGTGGGAAAGTACGGGGAGTGAGTGGAAGTGATGGGAAGTGAGGGGAAATAGGTGGAGGGAAAGTAGGAGAAGTTCGGAAGAGAAAATTAAAGGAAGTGATGGGAAATGAGTGAAGGGAAAGTAGGGAGGTTAGGGGAAGTCAGGTTAAATAAGGGGAGGGGAGTACCGTCAATAAAGGGGAAGTAAGGGGCGGGAAAATAGAGGAAGTGAGGGTAATAAGAAAAGAAAAAGTGGGAGAAGTGAGAAAAAGAAAAGTAGGGGAGTGAGAGGAAATAAGAGAGAAAGTAGAGGAAGTGAGAGAAAGGAAAGTAAAGGAAATGAGGAGAAATAAATTCAGAGAAAGTAGGGCAAGTGAGGGGAAATAAGGGGAAGGGAATGTAGGAAAAAGTGGAGGGAAAGTAAAGATAGAGAGGGGGAATTGGGGAAGAAGAAGGAAAATGAGCGGAGGGATAGTAGGAAAAGTGATGGGAATTGAGGGATGAGCAAGAAGAAGAAGTGCGGAATATGAGAGTGAGGGGAAGTAAGTGGACGGAAAGTAGGGAGTGTAAGGGGAAATGAAGGAAAATAAGGGGAGGGAGAGTACGGGAAAGAAGGCAAAGTAAGGGGCGGAAAATTAGAGGAAGTGAGGGGAGTGAGGGGTAATAAGAGGAAAAAAGTAGGGCAGGTGAGAAGAAGAAAACTATGGAAATTTAGGGAAGTGAGGGGAAATAAGAGGATGTAGAGGAAGTGAGGAGAAGGAAAGTAGGTGAAGTGAGCGGAAATGAGTGGAGGGTAATCAGGGATTAAAGGGGAATGAAAGTATTGTGGAAAAGTACGGGAAATGAGTAGAAGTGATGGGAAGTGAGGAGTAATGAGTGAAGGGAAAGTAGGGGAAGTTCGGAAGAGGAAATTAAGGGAAATTTTGTCAAATGAGTAGAGGGAAAGTAAGGAGAGTGAGGGGAAGTCACGTTAAAATAGGGAAGGAAGGGTACGGAAAATTGACAGATTGAGGGATGAAAAAGTATGGCAAGTGGGAGGAATAAGAGGATATAAGGGGGGGAGAGTAAGGGAAGTGAGGAGAAGGAAAGTAGGATAAGTGATGTGAAATGAGTGGAGGGAAAGTAGGGAGAGTAAGCGGAAGTGAGGAAAAATAATTGGAGGGGGAATACGGCAAATAGAGGGGAATTGAGGAGCAGGAAATTAGAGAAAGTGAGAGTAATAAGAGGAGAGAAAGTAAGGGGAGGGTAGGGGAGTGAGAGGAAATAAGTGGAGAGAAAGTAGAGGAAGTGAGAGGAAGGAAAGCTGAGGAAATGAGGGGAAATAAGTTGAGGGAAAGTAGGGGAAGTGAGGGGAAATAAGAAAAATCAGAGAAGGGACACTGGGGGAAGGGAAAGTAGGAAGTAAAGGGAAATTAAGGGAAATGGGTTGAGGGGAACTATGGAGAGTGATTGAAAATTAGGAGAGAGAACGTAGGGGAATTTAGAGACGGGAAAGTAGGGGTAGTGCAGAAAATGAAGTAGGAGATGTGAGGGAAAATGTGGGAATGAAAAGTAGGTAAACTGAGCAGAAAATAAGTGGAAGGTAGGTAGCGATTCAGAGAAAGTGAGAGGACGGAAATTAAGGTCGGAAAGTGAGTGGAAGTGATGGGAAGTAAGGGAAAATGAGTGAAGGGAAATTAGGAAAGTGAGGGGAATCGAAGGGAGGGGAAGTGGGGGATGTTCAGAAAAGGAAATTATGGGAAGTGAGGGGAAATAAGTGGAGGAAAAGTAGGGAGAGTGAAGGGAAGTGAAGTGAAATTAGGCAAGGGAAAGTACGAAAATTGAGAGGGATTGAGGGGAGGAAAAGTAGAGGAAGTGAGAGGAGTAAGGGTGTATAAGAGGAGTGAAAGTTAAGGTAGTGAGAGAAGGAAAGTAGGGGAAGTGAGGGCAAAAAAGTGAAGGGAAAGTAGAGAGCGAGGGTAAATAAGGGAAGTAAAATTAGAGGAAGTGAGGGGAAACGAGTGGAGAGAATTTAGAGAGATTAATGAGAAATGAGGGTGGGGATGTGAGAGAGGAAATAAGGAAAATTAGATGAGAAGTTAGAGGAAGTGAGGTGTAATGACGGGCGGAGAAGTAGGGGAAAATAAGAAGGGTGAGTAGGTGAAACAATGGAGGAGAAGTATGGGAAATGATTCGAAATGAGGGAGAGTAGGGGAGGGGAAGTGAAAGCTGGTGAAGAAAAATAGGGGAAGGGGAGTGTTTGCTGTGGAAGCGAAGAGAGCCGGAACAAGAGGAGGAAAAATTAGGGGAAGGGGATGAAGGATAAGTGTGGGAGGGGGAAGTTGGGGAATTTTGGAGGAGTAGGGAGAGAAGGTATGGGGTTCTGAAACGCTATGATCCCTGCTATCAATTACAATTAAATTATTTAATAAACATTAATATAAAAATGTTCTCTTTCACAGATAATCTGCCGATTTCTCCACGTCATTCTGCATTATTTTTTAATCACGAATTACTCATGGATGCTGTGTGAAGGATTTTATTTACACACGATGCTCCTAAGTGCATTTGCTAGTGAACACAAATTGGTCCAATGGTTGGTTAGTCTTGGATGGAGTCTGCCTGCGATTATCGTAATTATATATTCCATTTTAAGGACAATCAGCGACGATCCAGAGGATACGGCCCAGTGAGTTTTCTGGTTTTTTATTTCGAAACAAGAAAATCATTATATAAAACACCAAATCAAATTTTTAAAGGAATCTGTATTATCATTAGAAAATAACAGACAATATTTAGCGTCTTTTCAGACTAGATGGAGCTATGAAAGAAAAATTATTTGAAATAATTTTTTTTTTCTGAAAAAAGATCTTCTCTTTCCACTCTGCTGGGAACCGAACCACAGAACTACTGATTTCCGGTCACGTGCTTTCACATTAAGCTACTAGAGAGATCGAGAGAAGAAACTTTTTTCAGAAATACACGCATTATTTTGCTAGATGGTACAACTCAAATTTTTCAAAGAATCTGTATCATCACTAGAGCATAACGGAAAATATTTAACGTCTTTTCAGACTAGAAACTAACTTATTTCATCTAGGCTGAAAAGACGTTGAATATTTTCTGTTTTACTCTAATGATAATACAGATTCCTTGAAAAATTTATTTACCATCTAGCAAAATAATGCATGTATTTCTGAAAAAAGTTTCTTCTCTCGATCTCTCTAGTGGCATATTGGGAAAGCACCTGACCGGAAATCAGTAGTTTTGCGGTTCGATTCCCAGCGGACCGAAAGGTGAAAATCTTTTTTCAGAAAATGCATTTTAAATAATTTTCCTTTTATATCTCGATCTAGTCTGAAAAGACGTTGAATATTTTCTGTTATTCTCTAATGATAATACAGATTCCTTGAAAAATAGGAGAATAAATTGTTTTAAATAACAATTTACGGGGGCACTATGCAAATATAAAAAAATTAAAAAAAATAGATAAATTTTCAACCAGAGATGAATATTAAAAAAAAGACTTTTTAACAAAGTAGTTTATCTTTCAACCAAGTAATTAAATTCTCAACCAACGAAGATAAATTCTTAACAAAAAATGTAATCGTTGATATTTCAACCCAAATTTTTTTTTGAATATTCAATAGAAAACATATGAGTGCAAGCAAAAAATACGAATTTTCAACAAAATTTACGAACACTCAACCAAAAAATATTAATTTTTAGCGAAACAGATGCATTTAAAAAAAATGCCTATCGAGAGATAAATTTAAAAAAAAATTAATTTTCAACAAAAAATGGAATTTTCAACCAAGAAAGATTTTTCAGTCAAAAAATAAAAAAAATAAAGATTCGAATTATCAACCAAAAAAGATCAATTTTGATCAAAAAATGCAATAATCAAATTTTCAGTTAGAAAAATATAATTCTCCACCGAAAAAACGCATTTTCAACCAAATAGTTGATATTTCAACCGAAAAGGAGAATCTTCAACCAAAAAATTCATTTTTAACAAAGTAAAAAAACTAAAATGTAATATTTGGTGTTTCAACCAAAAAAGGTTTTAATTTATTTTTTAAAATACTCTTGATAAAAATTGTTACTGAAATAGATGAATTTTAAAACCAAAAAGAAATTTTTTTGACAAATTAGTTGAATTTTCAACTAAGAAAGATAATTTTTCAATCAAAAATGAAAGAGTTACCTTTTCAGGTAAAAATTAATTTTTGAAACAAAAAGTTCAAAAATATAGACAAATTATAAAAAAAAATTAATTCTCAACGAAAAATGCAATAGTTGATACTTCAAGTAGAAAAGACCAAGATAAGAAAGAAAATTCAACCAAATTGTTAAATTTTCAGACAAAAAGGACGATTTGGCTACAAACAAGTTGAATTTTCAACCTGAAAATATGAATTTTCAACAACATAGTCGAATTCTCTTCTAAGATAGTTAAATTTTCAGTGAAAGAAAATCTTTTTAAACAAAAAAATGGATTTTAACAAGACAGTTAAATTTTCAAACAAAGAGATGAACGTCCAACCAAAAAAAAATGCAATTTCAACAAAGTAGTTCAAATTTCTACCAAGCAGTTTAATTTTCAAATACAAAAGATGAATGCGAAACGAAAAATGGAATAGTTAATATTTCAATGGAAAAAAATTTTAGTTTTACAATATGAACAGTTGAATTCCACAAAAAAGGACGAATTTTCTACAAAAAAGTTGACTTTTTAACCAAAGAATATGAATATTCAACAAAAAAGTTAATTTTTAATCAAATAGTGAAATATTCATTCATTTTGTGAAATATTCATGGCGCAATGTCCATTAACAGAAGACAGAAGGGCTGGGGATGTCGCCACAGGCATTTTGATAGTATCGAAACTGAGGACGAATAATTAGATTACGTGCATCCTACGGCTAAAGTACCAAAGCCGTCATACATACTCAAAGCGAACCTCTGCGGAGAAATCGAATCTCCACACGTCTAATCAAAGCCAAAATCCACTTAAGATTTCGTAACTACTTCTTAAGACTGATTCTAGATCAGTTCCTTTGATTCTTTTTATTGTTTCAACTATAAAAATTTCAACTGCTTAAAAATTTCCTTGTTTCCTATTTTAATTTTTTAATTCAAAAACAAATACTTTTAGTTCATAAATTAAATACTTTTCTTCTTTGAACATTTATAAAGTAATACATTATTATTTTTCCAGATGCTGGATTAATTCAGGAAATTATATGGACGTCCTAATATATCCAGTTTGCGTTTCTACGTTGCTCAATTTGGTTTTTCTCTGTAACATTGTTCGTGTTCTTGTTACTAAACTGAGAGATGGACCAGCACATGGAACTCGACCATCTCGGGCAATGCTACAAGCATTTAGGTATGTATTGGGGCAGTTGCATAAATATAAAATAATATATCTTTAAATACTGCATAAAATTCTAAAAATATCAGTACATTAAACAAAATCTGCTGATTACTGCATTTTTTAGAAATAAATATTTAAAAAAAAGCATCGAATACCTTCTTCAAACAACTCTGTGACTTCGATAAAAAGATACTCGCTCGTACACTTTTACGTAGCGAGCGCGAGCCAATCACGCGAGACCCCCACTCAGCTACTTCGTCAAAAAGAGCCTCGCCCGTCAACTTCTTGTGGAGAGTGCGAGCCAATCGCGCGAGACCCCTACCCAGCGACTTCGACAAAAAGAGCCTCGCTCGTAAACTTTTGCATGGTAAGCGCGGACCACTACTTGAATACCCCCACTCGCCTGCGTCGCGAGTGGTGCGCCGCCGCTGGAGCGAAGTCCATAAAAGCATAGCCCGCGAGACCAAGTCACGAAGTCAGCGTTATTCTCGTTCCGATAGCCGAAGTGTCAAGACCGAAGTGGTCCCTTCAGTGACCTGTACTACGTAAGCGTTTCAGCTAGAAACAGCACATGCAGGAAACTAAAGGGATAGTCCTCGGCATGATCTCGCGCTCAAATACTATTATTAACAGACACTCTAGTCTAAAACCTGAATATGGAATCCTAATCTACAAAATATTTATCCGACCAATCATAACTTACGCCTGTACAATTTGAAGAAGTGCATCAAAAATCAACATTAATCACATTCAGATAATTCAAAATAAATTCCTTGAACGTATCATCAAAATTTTATGAATCTGCATCATTATCACCTTCTGAACATATTTCCTCACCCAGGTCGGGGACGCGGAGTCGAAGCAACGCCGAGATTCGTCTCGACGCAGTGCCGACCTGCCACCCCTGACCTACCTACAGCCATTATTTTCAACCCCTCTACCCCCTTTCCTCTCTCCTTCTTTACTTTTCTTACATAAAATAATATCTCATATTTTCTTTGTTTTTTCTCCGCTTGCGGGCTTTTTTCCTACATACATAAACGTCACTTTAACTTCCAGTCAGGTCAGATTTCTCTCAGATTGTATAATAATAGTAGACGGGTATAATAGGCGCGCAGTGAAGCCGCGCGAACCGCCCCCGCGTTTATTGGATCTCACAAGAGGGGGCGATTATTGGGACCCCCTCATTCCCACCCCTTTCTTCCAAGTCAGCGAGATCTCCCCGGCTTCGGTCCAAGCCACATCTCCCTAGAACTGGAGCACCCATCCCACTCGCTGCCCCCAGTTGCGTTTCCTTAACCCCTAGATAAGCGATACCCCCCCCCCCTTCCACTACACCCCACAGACTGACCTCAAAAAGGTGAGAGGCTTGTTAAAGATAAAAAAGTATTTAAACTTCTATGAAACAGTTTTTCTTAAGTTATTACATTCAGTTTTTAGCGCTCGTTTAATTTCGAAAGGAAAAAAAAAATATTTAAAAATATGCAACTAGCCCACTATCTTTATTACCTTTTATATTTAAGACAATACTATAATTTATAAAACTGAAAAGAAACGAATAGAAACTATCACTCAAATTTTAAAATTCGAGGAAAATTTGCACTACAATTATTATTTAATATTGATTACAGAGCAACTCTGCTCTTAGTTCCCCTGTTGGGTCTTCACTATCTTATCATAGGATTTCGACCACCAAAAGGACATCCTTGGGAACAAACGTACGAAATTATTTCCGCAATGACAGCTTCTTTTCAGGTAATATTTAAAAATTAAAAATGTTAAAATCCTACTAATTTCAACGTAATATAATGTATATTTTCTTTTAGGGACTTTGTGTAGCAATTCTTTTCTGCTTTTGCAATGGCGAGGTAAGATTTTCAAAACTTGAAATATCCAGTTTAAAAAATTATTTGAAATATCATTCTTTAATTAACTAATATTTTATATATATCAAAATGAATTATGCCCTGTAGGTGATAACTCAATTTAAAAGAAGGTGGGAATCATCCGATTTCGTCAGGAAACGAGCAGCATCTTGCACAACGACAACAAACGTCTCGGTAATATTTTTTCATCGAAACCAAATTGGTTTGCTTTTCCAACATATCCATTGTTGTGGCAAATGTTTTTAAATGTTGTCTGCACACAAGTAAACTTTCAATCCTCCTCTTTTGTATAATAAATTACCAGGGTGGCCACTCAAACTAAAAAATTTATAATTTGAAGCATTCAAAATAAGAATCTTTAAATTACTGTTTCGAAACGTTTAAAATTAAGCCATCTCCATCGAAATTAAACTATATTTATTTTACTTTGGTGTGACTGGATAAGCTTTCCTGCTGAAATTAAGAATTTCCGATTATAAAATGAATTTACTCTCATTTCCCAGTTTTTCCTCGTTCTCGAAAAATTTCCCAGTAATTTTCCGGGTTTCCAGGTTCAGCGGCCACCCTGGATAAAAAAAATGTTTAATCAGTTCTGTATTGTCCAAATTAAATAATGAGTATAGAACATACAAAAATTAACTACGAAATTCTTCGAAATTGAAGGAAAAAATTCTCCACTTAAGTTTTAAAAAAATAGTCAATATAGGCGCCACGCACCTACAAAATGAGTTTCGCAGCCTTTCAAGATGTTAGAAACTCTCATAACTCCTCTAATTCACACCCTCTTCTACTTTCCCTCCCAACCCTAATTCCCTACTCCCACTTTTAACATCGCCATACTTTCCCTATTATCTCCTCACTTTTACTTCCCTCCTCATACTCTCCCTCCGTAACCTACGTCCCTTCTCCTTTTGCTAATATACTATTTTCCTATTTTTGCTACTATTATTTGTCTACTTCTTCTTTCTACCTCTTCTTTCTACTTCCCCTAAAACCTCCTATCTTGTACTCCATTCCTAATACTTCCCCTTCTCAACCTACGTTTCTTTTCCTCTTTCTACTTCCCCTGGCCATAAACTCCCCACACTTCTTGCCTACACCCGCTTTCCACACCCTATACTTCCCCTACCACTTTCTCACTTTTACTCCCCTCCCATGTCTTTCTCTCCCCAACCTACGTCCCTTCTCATTTTGCTACTACACGTGCCCCTTCACTCCTCACACTGCTTGCCTGCTCCTTCTTTTTACTTTCTTTTACTACCCCAACCATCTCCTCACTTATGCCCCCCTTCTAATACTTCCCTTCCTCAACCTACGTTTCTTCTCCTTTTTTCTACTTTCCCTGCCTATACACTCCCCACACTACTTGCCTACTACCTCTTTCTACTTCTCCATACTTGCCCTACCACCTCCTGACATTTACTCCCCTCTCATGACTTCCTCTCCCCAACCTAAGTCCCTTCTACTTAGACAAATTGCCTTAAAATCTTCTGAATCCTTTTTTGAAAATTTTGGAAATCTTTAAAAATGTTCTGGAATATTCTGTTAAAACTAATTTTTCAAAAAAAAATTTAAAAAAATTTTTCCAGAAATCTCAAGACATTTTATTTTTTTCTTGAAACCTTTGAAAATTCACGTTTTCCAAAACTTTAAATGTGATTTCCGGCTCGAATTAGTATTCCCGGTTAATTTCTTGGTTTTCCTGGTAATCCTTTCCTCTTTTATTTATTTATTTTTTTTTTTAATTTGAATGAAGACATTAATTTTAAGAGTCGGTCCATCATTCTTTTTTCCCGGGTGGGAAGAGGAAAGGGAATTAGA
Source organism: Andricus quercusramuli (assembly GCA_932178445.1). NCBI lineage: Eukaryota > Metazoa > Arthropoda > Insecta > Hymenoptera > Cynipidae > Andricus > Andricus quercusramuli. The sequence goes on from CAKNXH010057314.1 coordinate 21,199, forward strand.
GTCAAGCATGGAAATAGGGGAAACAGGGAAAGGAAGGAGTACATGAGAAGAAGAATAGGAGTAGAGGCGGACTAGAGAGAAAGGAGTGGTATGAGAAATAGGCAGCTAAAGTATGGATGAGAAGTGAGGGCAGAAGTAGTGGACAGGAAAAGGGAAAGTATGGAGGGAGGGGAAACAAGGTAGATTAGGTACGGGAGGGGTGGCGGAGTAGAAAATAAGAGCGGAATCTGAGACGGAGAGGTGTTATGCAAGGTAGAAAGGAAAATTAGGGTGGAGTAGTGACGGGAAATAGGAGGCAGGGGAAAGGAATCTGAAGGATGTGTGGAGTGAGAAGAAATATGAGAGCGAGTGTACGGAAGGGGAAGTAGGAGAGAGGAGGGTAAGTGGAAAGGAGTATTATGGAAAGTAGGGAAAGAAAGTAGGGTAGAGAAAAGAAGAGGGAAGTAGGGGACTAAGGAGATGAATCAATGGAAGTATTGAAGGAGGGGAGTAGGAGGAAGGGAATGGAGAGGGAGGGAAGTATAGAGAGAAAATAGGGAGTAGAAGTGAGCGCGTAGTAGGGGGAAAGGAAAACAGGGGAAGTATTGAGGGAGGGGTACGGAAAGGAAAGTGAGAGATAAGAAGTGAAGTGGAAAGGGAAAAGTGGTATAGGAAGTAAGAAGGGGAAGTATCAAGGGAAAGTACGGAGAAAAAGTGAGGGCAGAAGTCTTGCGAAGAGGATTAAAGGGAAGTATGGAGAGAGGAGAAATATGAGAGGAGAGGGTAAGCAGCGGGAGTGAAGAGGGAAGGCTGGTATATAAATTTGGGAGTGTAAGTAGGGAAGAGAAGTGAGAAGAAAGTAAGAAACAAAAAAGAGAATTAGCAGAAGAAGAAAGGGGAAGTGAAAAGGGAATGTGCGTATTGGAAGTAGGGAGGGGAGAAAGTAGAAGAGGGGGGAGACAGGGCAGTATAGGAGGGAGGGATAGGGGAGGAGGGGGAGTGAAAAGGATAGTGGGAAGATTTGAACTAATTAACGTCTTAACAGGCTACAAAATCCTTTTCTATAGGCACATGGCGCCTTCTTTGACTAGTGTTGTTCTTAATTTCCAGGAATTTCGCAGTTAAATTTGTATTTTGTACTTTGAAGAAATTGAATGTTTATTTATTCTAAATTGAATTTCTTAAATTATAAAAGAAAAAGAATAGTAACTAATCCAAGCATTTTTTTAGTTCCTAAATGAAAAGTCAAATGTTGGATGTTGGATGTTGTGAAAGTCAATGGTGCAATGCGGTTACCTGAGGAGAAAATGTCCTGTATCGGAATGACAAATCTGTAGTCCTGCGTCCTGTCTGTCTAATGGAAAAGAGTCTATCGTCTTGATAACCTAATTAGTGTCCACGTGAAAGCAACTAATTTAATTTGGTCCGTATAGTACCAATGGCTAGTTGAGTCGAGTCCATTGTTCGGTGTTGACTGTTTCAGTATGTCCGATCAACCGCAGGTCCGATATCAGGAGAGGAAAAAGTATGACTACGAATCGGCACCCACGTGTGATCCAAAAGACGACAATCCTCCACAGACCTCTACTAGAACTTCATAACAAATTATTATACATATTGAAGGTTTTTTTTATTGAAGTGATAACTTCTCATTACACGGTGTGAACTCGCAAAACTAACAGGATTTGAGGGGAAATACGCGTAACGCTTCACGGGTAACGCTTCACGGGCAACGCTTCCTCTCATCTGTCTCTTCTTCGCTTCTCCCACTGACTGACTCTTTCAATCCCTCTCCCTCTCTATCTCTCCTTCGCTTCTTCCACTTCTCTCTCTCTCTCTCATACAATATGATACAATGTCATACAATGTGTTACCATATCATACAATATAATGTAATATGATACAGTATCATACTATATGATGCAATACGACAAAATATGATACAATATGGCGCAGTATGATAGAGTATGATACGATATGGCGCAGTATGATAGAGTATGATATAATATTACAATATATGATACAATATCATACGTAATGAGGCAATATGATACAAAATAATACAGTATGATACAATATCATACAATGTGCTGCAATATAATACAATATGATACCATATCATACAATGTGGTGCAGTATCATATAATATGATGCAGTATCATACAATATGATACAATACGACACAATATTATACAATAGGGAGCAGTATGATAAAGTATGATGGAGTATGATACAATATCACAATATATGATATAATATGATACAATATCATATTCTATGATACAATATGACCAAAATAATACAGTATGATGCAATACCATACAATGTGATACAATATCATATACTATGATGGAATATGATACATTGGCATACAGTATAATGCAATATGACACAATATGATACTATGTAATTTAATATAATGCAATATGATGTAAAATGATACAATATCATACAATATGATGCAATACAATAAATATGATACAACATAACACAATATAATACAATCTTACAATATGATATACTATCACACTATATTATACAGTATTATACAGTATGACACAATATCATATGATATGATATATGATACAATATAATGTGATATGATACACTATAAGGTGATATGATTCAATATCATATGATATACGAAACAATATCATACAATATGATACATTATGATATGATATACAGCATTCTGTACCAAGTTCTTTATACACTATGATACACTATAATGATGCACCATGATATTATATGATACAATATGATACAATATCATATGCCATGATACAATATGATATAAAATAATACAATATAATGCAACACCATAGAATGTGATACAATATCAATTATTATTTTAGAATATGATACAGTATCATACAATATGATGCAATATGATACAAGATGGCATAATATGTAATATTATAATATATTGTAATAATATTATATTATATTATTATATTATATTATTATATATATAATAATAATATTATGTAATATTACACGGTATGATACAATATCATGATATGATACAAGTTCAAAGAAAAACCACTTTAATGTGTATCATGTGAAGTTATCACTTCTGCCTGCCGTCCCACGACGGCTCACGTTTTTCAAATTTCAAATGTTAATATTTAAAATTTTCGAATTTGGAATTTACAGATTACAAATCTAATTCTTAATTCGGGGTTGCTACAAAATTCCAATTTCGAAATTCCCTGACTTTTCCTGACTAATTTTTCATTTTCCCTGACTGTTATACATTTTTCTTTTCGGTACAAAAACAACCTTACATTTAGTTGATGCCATAAAAAAATTTTGTTTATAAATTTTGTTTTAAACACTTTTACTTGTATATTTTCAACAAAAGAATTAAATTTTCAAACGAAAAATATGAATGTTCTACCAAAATACTTGAACTTTCAACCAAAAAATACGAATTTTCGACAAAATAAATGAATTATCAACTAAAAAATATCAATTTTCAGGAAAAAATGGAATAGTTAGATTTTCATCTAAAAAAATTAATTTTCAACTGAAAAAAAAAAATTTCAACAAAATAATAAAATTTGCAGTCAAAGAGATGAATTTTTAACTAAAATGATGAATCTTCAACCCGAAGAAATAATTTTTAACCAAAAAGTTGAATTTTCAACGCAAACGTGGTATTTTAAAAGAAGAGTAAAAAAGGACGAATTTTCGGCAAAATGAATGAATTTTTAAATAAAAAAAACTACAATCTTCAGGCAACAATGGAATGGTTAAAATTTTAAATTAAAAAAATTAATTTTTAAACAAAAAAGCGAATTTTCAACAAACTAATAAAATTTTCAGCCAAAGAGATGAATTTTTAACTAAAATGATGAATCTTCAACCAAAAAAAATCATTTTTAACCAAACAGTTGAATTTTCAATACAAAGGATGAATTTTCTACCAAAAAATACCAATTTTTAAAAAAAGACCAATTTTCAAAAAAAAAAAGACATGAAAAAATGAATTTTTGAATCAAAGTTTCAACTAATGAGATTACTTTTCTACCATAAAAGAAGAATTTTCAACAAAATAGTTGAATTTTCCCCTAAAACCGATTAAATTTAATTAAATTTTCAACCAAATAAAATAAATTTTAAACGAAATAGTTACATGCTGAACCAAGAAGATTAAATTTCTATAAAAAAAAAACAAATAAATTTTCCACAAAAAATGTAATAGTTGATGTCAACCAAATTACTGAATTAGATAGATTAATAAAAGTTAATCATAAAAAATAATAATTAATAAAATAAATAATTATCATAATAAAAATTGAATATTCAACCAAGAAGATTCATTCTCTATTAAAATAAATGAATTTTTAAACAAATACTTCAATTTTCATCTAAAAAAGATCGAATTTCAACAAAAAAGATATTTTTCAACAGAAGATGGGATGGTTACATTTTTAGTAACAAAAAATCATTTTTAATTTTTTTTTTTTTAACGTTTTCAACAAAATAGTTCAGTTTTCAGCTAAAGTGATGAACTTTTAACTAAAATGATGAAATTTCAACTAAAATAGTTTAATTTTCAACTAAAAAAGATAAGTTTTTAACAAACAAAATTGATTTTATTTTAACAAAAAATGGAATAGTTCAATTTAGAGTTAACAAAATTAATTTTCAGCAACAATAAAAACGAATTTTCAACAAAATAGTTCAATTTTCAGCCAAAGATATGAATTTTCAACTAAAATAGTTCAATTTTGAACTAAAAAGATAAATTTGCAATCGGAATAGTTAAATTTTCAACCAAGATATTTATTTTCTAACAAAATTGATGAATTTTCAACAAACTACATGAATTTTTAACCAAGCAGTTAAATTTTCAACTAAAGAATCTCAGTTCTCAATGAAAAAAAAATTTCATTCAACAAAAAATGGAATAGTTTAATTTTTAGTTAAGAAAAATTAATTTTCAACCACAACAAAAAGTAATTTTCAACAAATCAGTTCAATTTTCAGCCAAAGTGATGAATTTTCAACTAAAAAGATAAATTTTTAACGAAGAAGATTAATTTTCTAGCAAATAATATAAATTTTCCACCAAAAAACATTAATTAAAAAAAAATACATGAATTTTCAACCAAATATTTGAATTTAAGGAACTCTCAACCTAAAAATTAAACTTTCCAAGAAGACAACATTTTCTATCAAAAAAGATTTTAATTTGAGATAAAAAACAGTTAAATTCAAACAAAAAAGATGAATTCTCAACAAAAATGTAACAGTTGATATTTCAACCAAAAAAAGATTTTAATTTTAAATCAAAAACAGTTAAATTCAATGAAAAAGACGAATTTTCAACTAGTTTTGAATTTTTAGCTAATAAAAATTTTTCAGTAAAGAGAAAAAAAGGACATCCAAACTTTTAAATTAAGTACATAAATTAGATAGATAAATTTTCATTAGAAAGGAAAAATTCAACAAAATACATGAATTTCCAAACAAAAAGATTTATTTTCTACCCAAATACATTAATTCTAAACAAAATAAACAAATTTTGAAGAAAATACATAAATTTTTAAGAAAATACGTGATTTTTTAAGCGAGTAGTTAAATTTTCAAATGAAAAGATCAATTTTCATTTAAGAAAAAAGAGATCTTTTCGACCAAAAATTAAATGAAAATTAATTTTCAGCGAAAAAAAAAAGAATTTATAACAAAATAGTTCAATTTTCAGTTAAAGTGATGAATTTTCAACTAAAATGATGAATCTTCAACTGAAATAGTTGAATTTTATATTAAAATAATAAATAAAAGTCAGGAAAAAATGGAAGATAGATTTTCATTTAAAAAAATTAATTTTCAACTGAAAGAACAAATTTTCAACAAAATAATAAAATTTTCACCCAAATTTGCATTTTAAAATAATATTAAAATAATATTAAATAATATTAAAATAATTAATTTTTAACTTAAATGATCAATTTTGAACTAGAATAGTTAAATATTTAATTTAAAAAAATACATTTTTAACCAAGGAGTTTGATTTTATACCAAAAAAAAATATTAATTTTTAACCAAATACATGAATTTTGAACCAGATAGTTGAATTTTTATTTCAACTGAGAAAATTCAATTTTTAACCAAACGTGGAATAGTAACATTTTTAGTTTTAAAAAATAATTTAAAACATTGATATCTTCAATAATAAAATACTTCAATTTTGAACAAAAGAAGGTTTTTTAAATAAAATAATTAATCTTCAACGAAAAAAATGAATTTTTAATAATTTAATTCCGCTTTCAAATAAGTAGTCGAATTTTAAACCAAAAAAGATGAATTCTCAACCAAGAAAGACGAAATGGAATGGTTGAATATTTAATAAAAATAAATAAATTTTCAAACAGGAAGATTAATTTTCTACCAAAAAAAGATTAATTTTTAACAAAATATATGAATTTTTGACCAAATTCTTACAAATTCTAACAAAGCAATTGATTTTTTAACGAAAAAGAATAACTTTATCAAAATTTGATAAAAATAAATAAATTTTGAACCAGGAACATTAATTTTCTACCAAAAGTGATTAATCTTTAACGAAATTCATCAATTTTCAACCAAATAGTATTATAAATTAATATAAATTAATTTTCAAACTAAAAATAATTTTCAATGAAATAGTTAAATTTTGAACAAAACAGAAAAGGTTTTTCAACTGAAAAAATGAATCTTCAAGCAAAAAAATGAATTTTTAAGAAAATAGTTCCAATTTCAATAAAATAGTTAAATCCTCAACCAAAACAGATTAATTTTTAAACAAACAGTTGTGATTTTTAACTAAACGAGGTACCATTTCCACCAAAACAGTTGAATTTTCAAACCAAAAAGACGAAATTATTGAATTTTTAACATAAAAGAATGACTTCTCAACGAAATTGTTAAATTATTAACTCAAATGATGATTTTTTAACTGGAATAGTTGAATATTTAATCAAAAATTCTAATTTTTAACCAAGAAGTTTAGTTTTCTACCAAAAAAAGATTAATTTTTAACAAAATTCATGAATTTTGAACCAAGCATGTAATAAGTAAATTTTCAGTTGAAAAAATTAATTTTCAAACAAAAATAATTTTTAACAAAATCGTTCAGTTTTGAATAACAACAATTTTTTTAACTAAAATGAGTAATCCTCAACCAAAAAAATGAAATTTTAACAAAAAAGAATGACTTTTTAACCAAATTGTTGAATTATTAACTCAAATGGTGATTTTTGAACTGGAATAGTTGAATATTTTATCAAAAATGACAATTTTTAACCAAGAAGTTTAATTTCCTACCAAAGAAAATTTTTTTTTTTAAATTCATGAATTTTTAACTAAGAATGTAATAGTTAAATTTTCAATTAAGAAAATGAATTTTCAAACAAAATTAACTTTCAAACAAAAATTAATTTTTAACAAAATAGTTCAATTTTGAATAAAAAAAAGTTTTTCAACTAAAATAATGGATCTTCAACCAAAACAATGAATTTTCAACAAAATTGTTCCATTTTTAACAAAATAGTTGAATCCTCAACCAAAACAGATTAATTTTTAAACAAACAGTTGTGATTTTTAACGAAAAAAGGTACCATTTCCACCAAAACAGTTAAATTTTTAACCCAAAAACGCGAAATTATTGAATTTTTAACAAAAAAGAATGACTTTTTAACCAAATTGTTGAATTATTATCTCAAACGATGATTTTTTAACTGGAATAGTTGAATATTTAATAAAAAATTCTAATTTTCAACCAAAAAGTTTAGTTTTCTACAAAAAAAAGATTAATTTTCAACAAAATTCATGAATTTTGAACCAAGCATGCAATAGTTAAATTTTCAGTTAAAAAATTAATTTTCAAACAAAAAATATTTTTTAACAAAGTAGTTTAATTATAAACAAAAAAAGTTTTTCAACTAAAATAATGAATCTTCAGCCAAAAAAAAAAGAAGTTTTAACAAAATAGTTGAAACTTCAACCAAAACCGATTAATTTTTAAACAAACAGTTTTGATTTTTAACCAAAAAAAGTACCATTTCCACCAGAACAGTTAACTTTTCAACCCAAAAAGACGAAATTATTCAATTTTTAACAAAAAAGAATGACTTTTTAACCAAATTGTTGAATTATTAACTCAATGATGATTTTTGAACTGGCATAGTTGAATATTTAATCAAAAATTCAAAATTGTAACCAAGAAGTTTAATTTTCTACTAAAAAAAAATTAATTTCGAACAAACTTTATAAATTTTCAACCGAACATATATAAAAAGTTAAATTTTCAGTTGAAAAAATTAATTTTCAAACAAAATAGTTCAATTATGAAGAAGAAAAGTTTGTCAACTAAAATAATGAATCTTCAGCCAAAAAAATGAAGTTTTAACAAAATAGTTGTAACTGCAACCAAAACAGATTAATTTTTAAACAAACAGTTGTAATTTTTATCCAAAAAAGGTACCATTTCCACCAAAACAGTTAACTTTTCAACCCAAAAAGACGAAATTATTCAATTTTTAACAAAAAAGAATGACTTTTTAACCAAATTGTTGAATTATTAACTGAAATGATGATTTTTGAACTAGAATACTTGAATATTTAATCAAAAATTCAAATTTTTAACCAAGAAGTTTTATTTTCTACTAAAAAAAGATTATTTTTCAACAAAATTCATGAATTTTCAACCAAGCATATAATAATTAAATTTTCAAACAAAAAATAATTTTCAACAAAATACTTCAATTTTTAACAAACAAAAAAAGTTTTCAACTAAAATAATTAATCTTCAACCAAAAAGAATAACTTTTTAACAAAATTGTTGAATTTTCAACAAGATAATCAAGTTATCTTCAACTTCAGTTTATAGAAAATTTCCTGACATTTCCTGACTTTCCCTAACTTTCTGGAATTTCCTGACCTGTAGCAACCCTGTCAATAATAAATTTATTTATGTTTTTCGCCTAGCAAATTCTGTACCAAATGTTATTGTAATAAAACTAGAATAATTATAATATCCTGTAATCTAATTTAACCAGAAGAAAATCAATTCACTTGACTGGTCATCACTCAAAATAGTATATAAGTATACACACTTGTTATTATATTAATTTATTATTGTTAATGTAAAAAGTTAACTATACGATAAGAAGTCAAAAAAATAGTGTAATATTCGAAATAAAACTATATTTTAAGTAACATCTTAGATCATTTTTTACTAATTTAAAAATAGACTCAACAAAAAATAAATCATTTTAAGTTAATTAAGAAAAGAGTAAGCATTGAAAAATTAAAATTATTTTATATAATTTCTCACCTTTTTACATTATTACAAAAATCACAATATTGTCTTTATACGAAATTTAAAAAAAAGACTATAATAATTCTTATAGTAAAAAAAAACAATTATAAATGTTAATGTAATAATTATAAATATATAATTAACTTAACAATTTTTCATACTGCAGGTTCGTAAAGCCAAATTTTATATAAAAAAACAATCAAAATACCATGAAGAAAAGTCTTGATCTCCAGTTCTAACCAATTTTAAATTGATTATTCATATTACCAGCACTTAAACAAATAAGAATATCAATTCAATCTCTTTTTTAAAGAGTAGGATTTTTACCTTATTTATAAGTAATTATGGCCAAAGTAAATTTGCTATCCGCGGAAGACTGAGTCCCATAATTATAGTAGATAAGAGATTAACACTGTGATTATCTAATATTTGTCTTCCGCTGATGTGTTTCACGCCCTTTCCTGGTCTCTCCACAATATATCCTTTCTCGTCGATTCCTAATAAAATATTTTTCATCAGAAAATGTAGTTTCATTATTTATTAATCATTATTTGGATGAATAATTTAATATATTTTTAAATACGTATTGAATAACAGGGTTGCTAAAGAATTTCGATTTGAAAATTTCATAACATTTCCTGCTTTTCCAGGGGACTAACTTACAGCAGATTTCAAGATTTCAAAAGACTTCGAAAAAAATTTAAAGATTTCAGACAGATTTCATAAAGATTAGAAAGATTTCACAAAGGTTTTAAAAGATTTAAAAATATTTTGTAAAATTTGAAAGATTTAAGATATTTCAGATTCCAAAAGATTTAAAAAGATTTCAAAGATTTCAAAAGATTTCATAAGATTTCAAAAATTTAAAAATATTTCAATGATATCAAAACATTTAATAAGATTTCATACATTTCAAAATATTTCCATGATTTAAAAATATTTCAGAAGATTTCAAAGATTTGGCAAATATTTTTTAAAGTTGCAGAACGATTTCAAATAACAAAAATTTCATAGATTCCAAAATATTCCAAAATATTTCAGAAGTTTTCAAATATTTCGCAAAAATTCTGAAGGTTGCAGCAATATTTCAAAAATTCCAAAATATTTCAGAAGGTTTCAAAGATTTCGAAAGATTTTAGATTCCAAAAGATTTCAAAATATTTTTAATAGAATTTTTTCAAGATTTCGCAAATATTTAAAAGATTCCACAACGATTTCAAAAGATTTCATAAGTTTTCACAATTTTCAAAATATTTCAATGATTTAAAAATATTTCAAAAGATTTCAGAGATTTCTTGAAAATTTTCCAAGCTTGTAGAAAGGTTTCAAAGACAGAACAAAGATTTAAAAGATTCCTAAAATTTCAAAAGATTTCAAAATATTTCAGAAGGTTTTAAAGATTTCGCAAAAATTTTAAAGGTTGCAAAAATATTTCAAAGATTCCAAAATATTTCAAAATATTTTAGAAGGTTTCAAAGATTTATAAAGATTTTAAAGATTTCACGATTCACAAAAAATTCAATCGATCTAAAAAATTTCAAAATATTTCAGAAGATTTCGCAAAATTTTTCTAAAGTTGCAGAAAGATTTCAAAGATTTAATAAAGATTTTAAAAGATTTAAGAAGATCTCAAAATATTTCAGAAATTTCTCAAGATTTCGGAAAGATTTCACAAATATTTCAAAACATTTTGAAGATTTCACAAATATTTCAAAACATTTTGAAGATTTCACAAATATTTCAAAACATTTTGAAGATTTCAAAATATTTCAGAAGGTTTCAAAGATTTCGCAAACATTTTTTAAAGTTGCAGAACGATTTCAAATATATAACAAAAATTTCAAAAATTCCAAAAGATTTCAAAATATTTCAGAAGTTTTCAAAGATTTTGCAAAAATTCTGAAGGTTGCAAAAATATTTCAAAGATTCCAAAATATTTCAAAATCCTTCAGAAGGTTTTAGAGATTTACAAAGATTTTAAAGATTTCACAACGATTTAGAAAAATTTCATTCGATCTGAAAAATTTCAAAATATTTCAATGATTCA
>CAKNXH010057315.1:0-11361 GCA_932178445.1 Andricus quercusramuli
AACAAACAAAAAAAAAGAATTTTCAACTCGAAAAATAAATTTTCAGGCAAAAACATTAATTTTTCACCAAAAAGAGAAATGTTTAACAAAATACATGAATTCTCAACCAAATAGTTGAACTTTCAACTAAAAAAGATAATTTTACAATTAAAAAATTAATTTACTAAATTAATTAATTAATTGACACTTTACAAATATTGAAAGTATCATATTTCTAATAATAAAAAGTATAGTTAAAAAGTAATTTTCCATTTGAAATAATGTATAATTGACTCTTCATTGTTATTGATATTAACAAATTATTAAAGATAAATTAATATTTGCATAAATCAGTATTGTTTCATTAAGAAGCATTAAGAATTATTTTGCCTACTATTTAATATTCTACTCAAATGAATAGTAATTTTGCTTCAAGGAAAAGTGTCAACTTTGAAAACAGTTACAGCAGAATATTTATTTAAATTTGTTATTAACAATAAAAAGGAAGAATAAACGACACATTTTATTAATAAAAAAATAAATATTCAGCTTTGTAGAGCGTGATTTATTCGACAAATAATTGTTCTCTTTGTGAAAATTACTAGTTCTGAAATTTGTTTATAATTTATGTTACTAACAATGAAAAACATTAATTATTTGTAAATTTGTGTGATTATTAATCAATTTTAATAATATTTGATACTGGTTTGATGAGAAAATAATATATACCTATGAAAAGTGTGCAAGAATGTAGAATTTGTTTATTAAAATGTTCATAAAAATAATGATTATTAAAATTTTGTGAATTTTTGATAGAATAAATGCAGTCTGTTGGAGAAAGTAGAGGTACAAGGCACAAGACATTGACATATCAAACACGCGATATTGCGTTTTGACTATCACTCTTTTCAATCCGCAAGATTTCAGATAGGACTGCACCAAACTTATTTTTAAGGGTTACTCTTATTGATAATTTTTTCATTAGGCTTTGATTAGCAGGAGTTTTTCAGCAGTTTAACTATATTGAATTGGCCAAAAATTTTCTTCAAAACAAGAGGCATTTTTTTCTTTTAAAAACAATAGGCTATACGGTGGCAATAAAAAATATAAATAAAATATTTTAAAAAAAATAATGAACAAAAATTTTTTATTTTGTTAATAATATCTGTAATTGTTGAATACTTGTTAAATTTCTATAATGACCATTAAAGTGTTAGAAAAACTTCAATATTTAGTGAAATTAATTTATTTAGTTTAAATTCTTTGAAATTTAAACAATATTTAAATAGATTTAAATACTAAATATTAGGTTAAAAAATTACAGAACTTTAATTTTTTCACTAAAAATTGTGTAAAAAAAGGAGGGAAGCTTAAACAGAAAAAACCAGGGTTTCAATTTTGTTTTAGCTCATTTTTGAACAAACGTATTTTGAACTACAAACAGAATTTTACTATTGTAAACATTTTTTAACACAGAGTCTTTTATAAATTATTTCAACAAAAAAGATGAATTTTTAACATAAAATATAATAGTTGACATTTCAAGTAAAAAAATATAACGAATTTTCAGCAAAATAGATCATTTTTAAACCAGTGAGTTGAATTTTCAATCAAATTATTAAATTTGCAAAAGAATTGTTGAATTTTTAACCAAATAGTTTTATTTTCAAACCTACCAAGATGAATTTTATGATTAATTTTCTACCAAAAAAGAGGAATTTTTAACAAAAAAATGAATTTCAAACAAAATAGTCGAATTTTCTACCCAAAAGACGATTCTCCTTAAAATATTTAAATTTTCTTCTAAAAACACGAATTTTTCACAAAATAGTTTAATGTTCAACCAAAGAAATAAATTTTCAACTAAAAATGATCAATCCTTAACCAAAAAATTGCATTTTTAGCAAAGTAGTTCAACTATCAACCAAATATGGAAAAGTTACATTTGCAGCTAAAAATGTTAATTTTAAACAAAACAAAAAACGAATATTCAAAGAAAATAGTAAAATTTTCAACAAATAAGTTGAATTTTTAACCAAATAGTTGAATTTTCAAACCTACTAAGAAGAAGTCTCAATAAAAAATTTGTTTTTTAATTTAAGACTGAATAAAAGATTTAATGAAATATTAACATTATTAATTTAAATATTAATTTAAATTTATTTTCAAGTAAAAAATCATAGATATAATTTTCTACCAAAAAAGAGGAAATTTTCAATAAAATACATGAATTTTCAACAAAATAGTCAAATTTTTAATCAAAGTGATGAATTTTCAACTAAAATGCTGAATCTTCAACAAAAAAAGCATTTTTTACAAAGTAATTCAACTCTCAACCAAAAATTGAAAAAACATTTTCAGTTTAAGAAATTTCAGTAAAAAAAGTTTGAAAAATTAATTTTAAACCAAAAAAGTGAATTTTCAACAAAATAATTAAATTTTCAACCAAAAATGGAAAGGTTAAATTTACAGGAATTAAAATTAACTTTTAAGATAAACAATTTGAATTTTCAACAAAACAGTCTAATTTTCAAATAAAACGTTGAATATGCAACAAAGAAACTGAACTTTTAACAAAGTAGTTCAAGTTTTAACCAAAAAAGACAAAATTTTCTACAAAAATGTTCAATTTTTAACCCGCAAATATTAATTTTTTACCAAAAAGAGAATTTTCAACAACAGTTTAATTTTCAACTAGGGATAAATTTTCAAGCAAAAAATGCATTTTTAATAATGTGGTTCAATTTTCAACCGAAAATGGAATAGTTAAATTGATAGTTAAGAAAAAGATTTCTCAACAAAAAGAAATTTTTTTCAACAAAGTAGTTAAACTTTCAACCAACGACATAAATTTTGAACTAAAATAATGAATCTTCAACTGGCATAGTTAAATTTATACTTACAAAAATTAATTAAAAAAAAAAAATTGAATTTTCAATCAAAGAGAAAAAAAAACTCTCAACGAATACTGTGATAGTAGATATTTCAACCAAAAAGATTTTAATTTAAAATAAAAAACAGCTGAATTCAACTAAAAAAGACCAATTTTTTAAACAAAACAGTTGAATCCTAAACCAAAGAAAATATTTGTTAACCAAAAAGATTAATTTTTAACCAGCAAGAATAAAATTTCTACCAAAAGAAATTAATTTTAAAACAGAAAAGACTAAGTATAAAAAAAGTGTTGAGTTTACATTCAAAAAAAGGTTTCACTTGAATTTTCAACACCAAAATATTAATTTGCAACAAAACAGTTAAATTTTCAATAAAAAAGGGTGACTTTTTAACAAAATTGTTGAACTTCCAAACAAACAAAAAATTCTTTCACTCAAAATATAATCGAGTAATTGAAAAAGAAATGGACTTCCTTTTCGAAATTCCCTAACTTTTCTATGACCAATTTTTCATTTTCCGATCATTAATACCCAAAAGCCAGAATTCTAATATTGTCACAATTTTTACATCGAATTTTCTTACGAAATAAAAGCAATTTCAAATTTAAAATAAAAAAATTTCTTATTTTTGACAGTTATTTGAAGTGCCTCTTATAGAAATTCCTTAGTTTTTGCAAGATTTTTTTCAAAATTCCTGATTAAGTTTGATAAATAAGACTGATGGACATGGCACGTACGATCTGAAAGGTCTTCGCTTAACAAAACTTTATAAATTTGAGAACCGAATTTTTTAAAACCATCTACAATTGCTAATTTACCGTTTTTTTAAAAAAAGGAAAAAAAATCTCACATAGGGGAGACCACCCACCAATAGATAATAAACCTACAGTGAATAATCATTAATTAAAAGCACAAACAAACCTAAAACAATTATTTACAATATTAATTTATTAACACATATAGCTTCCCAACTTTAAATAAAATAAAATAAATTATTTTGCACACATTAATATTTTATTAATAATTTGATTTTATTTATTATTTAAATTTTAAATTATTATTGAAAAAATTTTAAAATTTTTAAAATATTTATTTATTAATAATTTACTGTCTACTGTCTTGTAGGGTGGTCTCCCCTACAGGGATTATGGGGAATTTTGAGGAGCATGGAGGGTAAAATAGGGGAAAAAGGGGACCGACTGTCATACCTGCAATTGATTACTTTAAATTTGTAATGATTAAAAAGTGGGAAAGACTCACCTGTCCATGAGCAATACGTTGTTGCCAACTTTCCTGTGGCAAGTGCCCCAAACTGGAATAGCGTTATAGGTAATATTCACTGGGGAATATTGAATTGGTGCACCCTTGGTCATGGAACCCTTCGCATTTTTTCCACTCACTTGCATGACAAATTCGCCCTGAAGTTCTGCAGGAAAATAGCAGCCGGCTGACATGTGTGTTTCGTAATTTCGAAGCTCGTTTGTTGTTGCAATTGTTGATACTAAAATCAGAAAAAAAAATTTTATTAAGTATTTTATTACTAAAAATCTTGATTTGGAATAAATTTAATTTAATTTGAGGGATTGAAGGGAATTGAAAACAATTTAAGGGAATTGCAGTGAATTCAGGATGAATCCAAGAGGAATTACTATCACTGAATAAGGATTAATTTATTTGAATGCAAATTCAATTCCAATGAATTCCAGCTCAATAACACAATTTAAGTAAATTCGAATAAACGTAAGTGAATTTGAATTAATTTGAATTGATCAAACTGAACTGAAGTAGATTCATCAGAAGTCAAGGCATTGAAATGAATTCAGAGGAATTCAAAAGAATTGACATGAATTCAAGACTAATTCAAGAAGATTTAATATTTTAAAGGAATTCAAGGAATTGTAATCAATTCCAAGGAATTCAAAAGAATTGATATAAATTCAAAACTAATTCAAGAAGAACATTTCAAAGGAATTCAAGAAATTGAAATTAATTCAAAGAAATTCAAAAGAATTGACATTAATTCAAGACTAATTCAAGAAGATTTAATATTTTAAAGGAATTCAAGGAATTGAAATCAATTCCAAGGAATTCAAAAGAAATGACGTGAATTCAAGACTAATTCAAGAAGAATATTTCAATTCTTTTGAATTCCTTTGAATTAATTTCATTCAAAGGAATTCAAAAGAATTGAAGTGATTTTAAAATCAATTCCAAAGCAATTAAATAATGCAAATCAGATTCCACTGGTTCTAGGTGTATCATAAATTTAATAATTATTCGAATCAATTGCATGTATAAATTTAATGTAAAAAAGTCAAAGTGAATTCAAAGTGCAGAATTTTTTGGTTGAAAAATCAACTACTTGGTTGAAATACTTTGTAAACAAATTATTTGTTTGTTAAAGATTCATCATTTTAATTTCAATAAAGTTTTTTCTATTTGAAAATCAATTTTTTTTACTGGAAATTAGATTTTTCCATTTTTTGTTGAAAAATTATATTTGTTAGTTTAAAAAAATGTAATTTGTTGAAAATTCATCTTTTTGGTTATAAATTGTATTATTTGGTTGGAAATTTAATTATTTTGTTGAAAATTGTTTTTTTTTTATTCAGAATTAATTTTGTTAGTTTTAATTTGTACTATTTCATTTTTGGTTGAAAATTAATCTTTTTTAGTTAAAAAGTGAACTATTTGGTTCAGAATTAAACTATTTTGTTGAAAATCCTTTTTCAGTTGAAAATTCAAGTGTTTGGTAAAAATTTTATGTATTTTGTTGAAAATTTGTCTTTATTGGTAGAAAATAAATCTTAAAACCCAACCAACATTTTTCGTTTAATTTAACTATTTTTTATTTAAAATTAAATTCATTTTTGGTTGAAATATCAAATGCTTTTTATTTAAAAACAAAATCTTTTTTGGTTCAAATATAGGCTATATTTTTGTGTTGAGAATTCAACTTTTTTTATTGAATATTTTACTACTTTTATTAGAAAGTTGAACTAATTTGTTGAAAATTTCTTTTTTTTATTGAAGATTCATAATTTTAGGTGACAATTCATCTCTTTGGTTGAAAATTTAAATTTTTTGTTGAAAATTCATTGTTTTAGTAGAAAATGAATCTTGCTTAAAAATTCGTCTTTTCTGGCAGAAAATTAATCTTCTTGACGCAAAATTATTTTTTTTCATTGAAAATTTTTCTGCTTGGTTGAAAGTTAGCTACTTTGTTGAAAATTCCATTTTTATTGAAGATTTCAGATTTTTTATATTTTTTTATCATTTTAGATAAAAATTCATCTCTTTTGTTGAAAACTTAAAATTTTGTTCAAACTTAATTTTTTAGTTGAAAATTAATTTTTTCAACTGAAATTTTAAATATTCCATTTTTTCAAATTGATTTTTTCTGTTGAAAATTCAACTATTCGGTTGAAAAATCATTTATTGTGTTAAAAATTTGTCTTTATTGGTAGAAAATGAATCTTGCTTAAAAATTCGTCTTTTCTGTCAGAAAATTAATCTTCTTGGCGCAAAATTATTTCCTTCATTAAAAATTTTTCTGCTTGGTTAAAAGTTAACTACTTTGTTGAAAATTCCTTTTTTAATGAAGATTCATCATTTTAGATAAAAATTCAACTCTTTGGTTGAAAACTTAACTTTTTTCTTGAAAATTAATTTGTTTAGTTTAAAATTAATTTTTCAAACTCATAGTTTGATTATTCCAATTTTTTTAAATTGATTTTTTAGTTGAATATTCAACCCTTTGGTTGAAATACAATTTATTTTGTTGAGAATTCGTCTTTTCTGGCAGAAAATTAATTTTCTTGCCGCAAATTTTTTATTTTTTTTTATTTTTACTACTTAGTCGGAATTTGAACTAGATTATTGAAAATTCCGTTTTCATTAAAGATTCATCATTTTAGATGAAAAATCATCTGTATGGTTGAAAATTTAACTTCTTTGTTGAAATTTAATTTGTTTAGTTTAAAATTAATTTTTTTAACTGAAATTTTAAGTATTCCTTTTTTAAATTGATTTTCTTTAGTTGAAAATTCAACTACTTGGTTGAAATATCATTTATTTTGTCTTTTTTGACAGAAAATTAATCTTCCTGGCGAAAAATTCAGTTATTTTGCTAGAAAATTAATTTTTGGTTGAAAATTGATCTTTTTTTGGACAAAAATCTTACTAATTTTTCTTGACACATTTTCACTGAAAAATTCATTAATAAACTGCTTTCAAGACTGCCTAACGTGATGATAAATAATTTTCCATCAACAAAATCTTTTTCCGTGGTTTGATTAATTACTCTCTGATTAATGGAATTCGTCTCACGAACTTGAATACATTAATTATAATTACCACGGAAAAAAGTGTCTAGGTCGTGCGAACGATTTGCCCACTTAGGGGTCTTCTTAACTGAACACCATAAATATTATATCTATATATGTATAGGAAATAAATAAATAAATATATATATATATACATATATATATAATTTTTGGCACCGGAAGTTTCGCAAACGAGTGAGTCCATTAGGGATAAAGTGCAGGTGCTGGGTATGTTTGTATTAATAAACTGATACTTTGGAACTCCCACATGAAAAAAAAGAACATCACGCTGTATCGGAAATGTTGCTTGAGCAACGAACCATGAAAGGGTCATTAGCGTTATGAAATGTGACACGTATTATATCTCCCCAGTAATTAATTTCAATACACTCAAGCGCACAAATTATTCTACAAATTACATTTTTATTCAATATCTTTCAGGGTTTCCAAAATGACGAATTTTTAAAAAAAAGTTGAATTTCCGACTAAAAAAGATGACTTTAACAAAATAAGTTAATTTTCAACAAAATAAATCAACTTTTGACATAACAATTGCGTTTTTTTATTAAATAACTGAATTTTTTAGCTATAAAAATGAATATTTAACTATAAACATTAATTTTCTAACAAAAGACGAATTTTTAAGCAAATAGCTGAATTTTCAACTGAAAAAAAAGTTTACAGCCCAAAAAGACAAATTAAAAAAATAATGAGGTTTAAAAGTTTCCAAAAAAATTAATTTTCAATCAAGAAAGATTAATTATCAAAGAAATAGTCAAACTTTCAATTAAAAAAGATAAATTTTCAACCAAAAATGGAATCGTTAAATTTTCAGTTAAAAAAACTAATTTAAAAGAAAAACCAATTTTCAATAAACTGAATTCTACTAAAAAAGGCAGATTTTTAACAAAATAGTTGAATCCTCCACCAAAAAGAAAAATTAAAAAAATAGTCAGGTTTTCAAGTTAGAAAAAATAAATTTTAAATCAAGAAAGATTAATTATCAAAGAAATAGTCAAATTTTCAATTGAAAAAGATAAATTTTCAACCAAAAGTGGAATCGTTAAATTTTCAGTTAAAAAAACTAATTTAAAAGAAAAACAAATTTTCAATAAGGTGAATTCCACTAAAAAAGGCAGATTTTCAACAAAATAGTTGAATCCTCAACCAAAATGAAGAATTTTTAACAGATAGGATTAATTTTCTACCCAAATAGACGAATTTTCAACAATACATGAATTTTCTACCAAATAATTGAATTTTCAAGTTATAAACAAAAAATTTTAAACCAAAAATGAAATAGCAAACTTTTCAGATAGAAAATTAATTTTTAAAAAAAAAAAAACGAATTTTTAACAAAATAGTTTAATTTTTAACCAGATAGTTTGATTCTCTACCAAAGTAGTTGAATTTTCAACAAGAAATATGAATTTTCAACAAAAAAGTTAATTTTGAAGCAAATAGTTTAATTTTCTATCAAATAGTTGACTTATCAAGCCAAAAAGACGCATTTTTTGCAAAACAGTTGAATTTTCAAAACGAAAAATATCAATTTTAAACAAAAAAGTTAATTTACGACCAAACAGTTGAATTTTCAACTAAAATTATGAATCTTTAAGCAAAAGAAAATAATGTTTTGACAAAATAGTTGAATCCTCAACCAAACCAGGATAATTTTCAATACAGTAGTTACATTTTTAACCAAAGAAATTAATTCTCCACCAAGAAAGATTTTTTAGTCAAGACAGAAATAAAATTTCAATCAAATTGTTGAATTTTCAAGTCGAAAAAGCGAATTTTCTAAAAAATAGTTGAATTTGCCACACAAAATTATGAATTTTCAACCGAATAGTTAAATTTTCTAAAAAATAATATAATTTTTAACCCTAAAAGACAAATTTTCAACAAAACAGTCAAATTTATGAGCCAAAAAGACGAATTTTCTACAAAACAAATGTTCAAGAAAACGTTAATTTTCAACTAAAAAAATTTGTTTTTGACAAAATAATTAAATTTTCTACCAAACAGATTAATTTTCACATAATAAAATGAATTTGAAAGAAAACAGTTCAAATTTTAACCAAGTAGTTGAATTTTCAACAAAAAATATGAATTTTCATCCGAAAAGTTCTACTTTTAATTAAAAAAGATAAATTTTCAATTAAAAATGGAATTATTAAATCTTAAGTTTAAAAAATTAATTTTCAAGAAAAAAGAAAAAAATTTTCAACAAAATAGTTCAATTTTCAACCGATAAAATGAGTTTTTAACACAGTAGTTCAACTTTCAACCAAGTAGTTATTGAACAAAGGGATGCATTCTCACTGAAAAATATGGAAATATGGAATAGTTAAATTTTCAGGTAGGAAAATTAATTTTAATTTAAAAAAATGGATTTTCAATAGAACAATTAAATTTTCAACCAAATAGTAGAATTGTTAACTAAAAGGGATGAATTCTGAACCCAAAATATAAAAAGAATTTTTTTCAATTAAAAAGAATTAACTTTCAGCCAAAAATAGTTTGATTTTCTTTTTGGGTTCTATCTCTTCCCAAGTCAATTTTTATAAATAAAATATTTTTTTATTTGAATAATCGCTGCTTGTGTATTTTTACTTCGGTATGCGAACAAAAATGAAAAAAAGTGAAAAACTTGAATGAATACATCACTGAGAGTTTTGATAGAATTTGAAGAAAGTAAACCTAAGGGTCCTTCGAGCCGGTTATTGAACATAAAATGCTATTTTTTTAGCTGGAAGAACCTGCCTAAAATTTAAGTGATGTATTTGAGTGAAAAGAGTAACAGACAGAGTAAAAAAATGCATTAGAAGCGATTATTCGAAAAAATGAAACCTTTTTGGACCACCCTAATCATTATTAAAAAATGATCCCTGTAAATGATTCTCTTTGGACAACCTTCATGAAAGTGATATTTTTTTTCTCTTCTATCTTTCTTCACTGACCATGGAAAGATGTTAGGTCGAACATTCGGATAAATACATTCTGAGCAATCAACGTGGCAAAAGGTAATGATGAGGCCGTACCAGTTTTTGTTGTAAGCTAAGTAGTAATAGTAATAATTTGGGAACTATATTGACTCGACCTTCGATAATAGCGCCTTTTTTATACACAGAACATTCCATATTAAGTACGCTCCAATCGTCTCTAATTATCCCAATTTTAAACCGAAATAAAATTCTCGAAACTGAACTTTTCCTTTGTCAAGTTCACGAATAAATACTTTTTTTTTAAATCTCAAAAATCAAAAAGCCAAAAATAAATTTACTGAATGAAAGTATTATGATGAATGAAAAACATTATTCTGATGCAATTTTCAACGAGGAGGAAACTGAGATTAAATGAAAAAGGATGCTATAACAAGGGTGGCCAAAAAACTTTATTTTCAAAATCCCTGATTTTTCCCTAAACAATTTTTTATTTTCCTAAATGAAATAACATAATTTCAGATTTAAATTTAAAATTTCAAAGATAAATTTTCAATCCAAAAGGACGAGTTTTCAACAAAACAGTTTATTTTTCAATTAAAAAAGAAATTTTTTAATTAAAAAGTTAACTTTTTATTAAAATAATTAAATTTTCAACAGAATAATTTTTTTCAATAATTAAATTTTCAACAAAATAGTTGAATTTTCGAAATAAAAAAAATTAAACGAAACAGTTGCATTTTCAATCAAATAGTTAAATTTTTAACCCAAAAAGACAAATTTTTTATAAGACAGTTGAATATTCAACCTGAAAAAAATGATTTTTCAACAAAATAGTTGAATTTTCAACAAAATAGTTGAATTTTCAACCAAAGAATTGAATATTCAACATAAAAAGATGAATTCTTAACAAAGAATGTAATAGTTTAATTTAAAAAAAAAAAATATATATATATAGAATTTCTACCACAGATGAATTTACAACAAAATAAAAAAATTCTCAAAGAAACTTTTAACAAAAAAATTGAATTTTCAACAAAATACTAAAACTTTTAGCTAACGTTAAATCCTTAACAAAAAATGTAATAATTATATTTTTAACAAAAAAGATAAAATTTCTACCAAAATAGATAATTCTAAACCCAAAAAGACGAATTTTCAATAGAAGACATTAATTTTTAAACAAATAGTTGAATTTTGTACTAGAAGAATACAAAT